>APFE030119212.1:251391-267877 GCA_000404065.3 Pinus taeda | reverse complement strand
ACAGCAACATTTCTTCAACTTGAACTATGATTTCGTGTTGTGGGCTTGCCTGCAACGGGTCGCTTTCTATCGACATCAGCACATTATCTAGAGAGTTGACTTAGAAATCGTCAGTACCTTGAGGTATGCATGCATCAATGGCAGGTTTCTCGCCTTCGACGTCAGTTTTCATCATTGACTTGCGACCGAAGGATTCCATGAAATGTTCAACATCGACTCATTCATTCACATCTCATGGATTGTGCTGGGTACTTTGAGAACCATTGACATTACTGGCGGTCTCTCTCACGCTCGTTAACAGTTTACATCATTGACTGGTAATCAAGTGGTTTCTACCATGTTCGACATCGACTCATTTATTCACATGGCTAGAATCGTACCAATTCGGGAAGTAGAGATGAAGACCCTGGATCTAGTTTCCACCATCCAGGCTGCGAGGAGTTTTGTAGTCATTATGTTGTAGACCAATCATAAACAGATGGCTGCGCCCATACTGTGTCTACACGAGTCTATGATTATGATGTATTATGAAATCATTCCTGTACCAGAATAGTTAGTCCAATAGTTAAAGTTTTGATCTGAGTATGGGAATGCCTACCTCAGTGATGATGTAATCTTATAACATGTATTTTGTGTTGAAAATTGCAGGTTCTAACCAGGCTCTCCACAAGATGATCCTCGAAATGATAAAGTACTTCACCCTTCCTATATGACTTAACACCCATATCTATTACAGGTTTCGTACTTTAGGGGGCAATCTGTTACACTGAAATTTGTCACCATGGCTATCTGCAGTTAAATAGCCATTTTGTCCTCCTTGTCAAGCCTTATACCTCTGCTCTCCATGTCAAACTTCAAGAAAGAGAGAAAGTCATTAAAAATCATGTTTATCTCTGGGTACGCAGGTTCTCTCTACCTTACCTGTGTGTACGCATCCCAAGCTCATTGTACCTGCGTACTTGTACGCTCTGTAAGCCAAAGGATGGGTGCGTACCCCTGGAAAGGTCAAAAGGCGCAAGTTTCATCTTTAAAAAGTTACTTGCGGTCACTTCTAGAGCCTTCTAGAAGAGTGTTTGACATGTATTGAGCGCCTCTAGATGGTTCATGCATTCCTATGATAGAGGAACTTATCCCATCAAGAGAGGAGCTACCCCATCCAAAAGAGGGAGTATCCCATTGATGTTGGAACTGAATAACTTCCTCTAGAACACTATAAATACAGGCATTGGGCCAGAGGAGGGGAGGTTGAGAGCTGAACATTCCAAAGGGTAAATGCTGCTGGAATTAGGACTTCCATTGTTAACTTGTGAGGAGAGATTACCATCCTTTCTTGTTGCCATATTTGAAGTGGGTGAGCTTGTCAAAGTAGAGGAAATCTCTTGTTGGACCCTGGGAGGAGCTTGCACAACACCAAGGCTCAGGTTGTAATGGTTCCTTTTTTGTTTCCTTAATACAAATAAGTCCATTCTTCTCAATGATTTGTTGTTAATGAATTATTTCATGTACTCCTTGGTCTATATGATGAATATACTTTGTTTTATGAAATATTCAGGTGTTATGTAATCGTTTGACTGTTAGTGTATGCAGGTCTTAAAGTGAAGGAGGAGCTCATCTGGATCAGCAAGGCTGGACTGCTACAACAAGCGTTAGATTTGAGGTAGGATCGAACAACACTTGGTTTCTCATAGAATAATGTATGTTTAGAGAAGGATTGCTCTTGTTTGTCTTGTTTGTCACTAGAGAGTCTTAAACTCCTAGGGAGGTTAGGTTTGTCCGCAAAAATAACTCTTTCCGCATGACAGAGTGGTGGAATAATTTTCCTTTTTTTCTCATTTCACTGAGGGGACCATGGATAAGGTTACATGGTACATGTATAGTGAAACATCGGATCATATTACATGTTCGCAAGAATTTCTTAATACTCTAGCTGAATGGGACTCGAAGTTCCACATAAAGACTAGTGACAAAAGTCAGAGAGTTGTCAGATTGTCAGTTGTTGTTCCATTCACAATGGAGTCATGTGGGGTGTTACATGTTCAACATTTATTATGGGTATGAATACCAATTACATTTTGTATGTCTTAGTGATTGAGGAAAATGGGTTTAAGGTGACTTTCGAAGATGGGAGAGCGATACTCAAGCCTAGAGGCTCTAAATCTACCATCTCTACCACTCAAGTTAGCTATCATGATCTATACATGTTGACAGGAAAACCTATAGATGAAGGGATGAAGCAAGTTATTGAGACTTATAGGGATTTAAGTTTGAGCAAGAGTATTCAAGTTTTGATGGAGAATCTACAACCTAAGAAGAGCACATTGCTAGGGGAGTAAGGAAAATTTTATAGCTCACATGAATGAATCATGGAATGCCTTGAAGGCATCTCAGGAGAAGAAGAAGTGTGAGGCTTCTAGTGGAAGGAATGCTACTGAGGATAGTTATGTTCATACTATTGGGAATGTTACAGTAGTGCATCCCAGAGATTGGGCTAGTTTTGTTGATGGGGTACTTTTGAGTAGAGGAAATACCTCCCTTGATAATAGGAAGTATTGATAAGTTTACCTTGGGAGGTACTCCCACAACCCTTGTTGTATCGATTTTTTGAGGTGTTGACGCACGAAAAATGTATTTTGTCAGAAATGTATCCATGTAGTGGTATTTCAAGCAAAAGTTGTGGATTAAAGACCCAAGGAAAATTATTGTTTATTTCATTAGTTTCATTAGGGGCACCTTCGATGGGTTAAAGGGAACTTAAGTCTACAATGGAGAGGTCATCTGTCAATGAGAATAATTTTATTCCTTATGATAATGGTGTTTGAGCATGTAGACTCAAGTTGGCTTGGACTAAGGACATGACTCTTAGTGGAAAATTCATTCCATTAAGAATAATATAATTAGAGATAAAGTTAATCTCATTTAAAACATCCACGATAATAATTCTATTTTGAAAACAAGAACCTAATAAGAGCGAATACCCTTAAGTACTTAAGATGGAGTGAAATAAGAAGGATGAGTATATATTTTTCTTGTCTTTAGGTACAACTAGAGCTAACGAGAGATAATTGTGTTTGTTTCTTGTATGTATCTGGGAATATGCAAGTGGCATATATCTGTGTATAGGCCAAGTAATTATCATTTTCATTAAGGAGGGCCAAGACCATTGTGATTTCTTAATAAGGAGGTTGTGAGGCTTGTAGAAAAACTAGAGTAAGGCATGACCCTAATCAAGCATACACGTAAGAGGTTAAGAGCCAAGGAAGTGAGGTGAGTACAATAATCTAGGATTGAGGTGTCCATATGAGTAAGTATGATGCTTGGTTACTAAGGGGGTCTATAACTAGGATAAGAAGCCTAAAAAATTGCATGCACCGGGCAGAGAATTTTCAAACCAAGAAAATATCCTTGAGAAGGTATGTGGCAATGTTTTTACGTAGATGATTATATAGGTTATTGTTGTAAGGCATGTCCTTAATTTTGGAAAATTGGTGGTGGTTGTCTTAGGATTGGCATTCATGTTGGAATTGATGTCAACAAGGGTTAGCATGATGACTGAAGTCAACTAGGATGATTGAGTGTTCAGGAGGAATCCTATGGTTGTTGGAGTGCTTTGTAGAAAATATTCATAGTAGCAGGCTTACTGGAAGAGACATAAAATGATGACTATAGTGATGGACCATATGGAATCCCATGGTAACTGTAGACTTCATGTATATAATCATCACAATAGGAGGCTTACTGGAGAAGCCATAAAATGATGGCTATAGTGGTTGGTAGTTTAGCATTCCAAGAACAAGAAGAAGAGACAAGGAGAAAAGTGTAGAAAAGAGTTTGCAACCACCTCAGAGGTATCAGATGGGATCGAAGCCTACATCAGACCTTCTCCATTGAAATTTTCTATGGAAGAGCTTTTGAATGATATGTGGATGTCTAAAAATGGACTTCTAGATCAAACGATATGGTTTTCCGAAGTTTGGGGACTTGAAGCCTGAAGAATAATGAAATATTGGAGATAGGAGTCCATAGGGACCTGATATCGGAACCTTAAAGATTAGAGAATCAGAGAACCAGAGCATCGGAACATCATGATGTTGGTGTATTAGATATCGGAGTTGGTGGCATATCGAATATCAGAATATTAGAACTTATTAAGAGAGGAACATTTAGAAATTAAGATATATGATAGTGTCGATTGTGCTTAAAAGCATCGATGAATGTCGAAGAAAAATAATGAAATATCATGTTACAAAACCAAGGATTATTGATCCCTCTTCTCTCTCCTCTAGAAGGACACTGAACAACATGAAATTGGCTCCAAGAAGCTAGAGTCGCATCTGGAGTCAACATGACGTAGCAGTACGACAGGACATGTGGCAACAAGATTCAACATTATTGGGTGGCCTAATGGGCCAAATCTAGGTGACACGTGTCACCACTAAGAAGTCGCCACATGGAGTAATGACTTCATCTCAGAGGTCAGCATATCAGAGGATGATGACCCTGTAACTTCAGTACAAATTGGTTTTGGAAAATTTATAGTGGGAGGGGACTCTAATGTTGGGTTGGCACTTGGTCATGAGAGTAAGAACTAAGGGCGTAGAGTAATTAACAAGGAGGTTCGGCAATTGGTAGGATCTTGAAGGCTTTAGAACCTAAGTGATAAGCCATCTTTCATAGTACTAGTCATATGAGAAGGATAATGCTCAAGGAGTTAAACACCAAGGGAGCTACGGATATCGGGATTGAGAAATATAATAACGTTTCAATTGTGAAAGTTATGATATGGAATTTTTCGAATAGAGGAGTACATCGAGTTAAAGGATGTATGGGTGAGAAACTATAAAATTGAAGGAAGGCTAAGGGGAGTTTATCATTGAAATGGTCTAAATATGTTGAAGACTCTATAACAAGGAATTGAGGATGACATTTCTGGAAGAGGTGAATTTGGGTGAATGAAGGAAGGAATAGGCTACTTCGCATACACGCTTGGTTGTGTTAGATGAGAATCAGAGTGGTCATCTCAGTGAACTCTTAAACTCTGTGGAGTGTTAAATGAGGATGGGGCTCTTGGAGGAGTGTGCAGGTCACTTGAGAATTAATTTCTCAGCATGGAAATCTATGTAGTTAGACGATAAATAACTGTAAGTTCTATGTTTGATTTGGTACTGTGGCGGGAAATTACCAGGAGACACAACAACGGCAAGGTAAGCCATGTCGAAGTACATTTGGGAAATTATAGTATAGAAAACAAAGATTTCCTTTCGCAGAGTGCCTTAGTGAAAAAAAAACCATTGCTTGCAATTGAGGAGATAGAGGGAGTTGAGAAGATTTTGGAAGTGCTAAGAAAAGAGAGGTGTGCATAGAGACAAATACGTCTAAGCAATAGGAGCACACTATGTGATATGGTATCAAGTGCGACAGGTGTGTTGCGTCGAGAATAGTGAGGATAGTGCTGAAGAGTATTCAACATAGAGCCCTTGACAGACGAGGCAAAGTGATGAGGAGATGTTGCTGTGAGAATAAAGTAAAGAAATGATGCATGAGAGCACAAAAGGTAGAGTGTTGAAGTTGAATCTACAACCATTCATTCTTATATTTTACTTGTAATTTGTATGCCTTTGTTTTAAATTTGAAAATTGTACGAAATAGTAGAACAATTGCAAGAGAATATTGGTGGATCTTGTCAAGTTGGTGCTTTCTTACAAAAGGGGGTCAGTGCTTCCTGTGAGTGGGTGCTCACAAAAAAATATATGTAATTCAGAGGGTGCTTACTTTATATCATAAACAAATAACAAATTTGGTGGGTTTTTCCCTCTTGGTGTTTACTTGAAAAACACTATGTCAAATGTGTGTGTTTCTCATGTGATTGTTGTATGAACATGTATGTTTGAAATTGTTATTCACTAATTTTCTAAATACATTCTTTCACAAGAAAAAAACATAAGAAGGGTGTTGGCTTTGCGGGCCCTGACCTAGGTTGAACATTAGTCAGCCAAACAAATCTCTACATTACAAGCTCTTTTGGCATCAGCCTACGGAGCGCGTGTTGGGCATGGAACCCCCCCAAAACAGGTTTTGGGGCTCAAAGCCCAAGTTTTGGTCAATGATTTTGTAAGAGTCCACGAATTGTGGGTGCGGAGCATGAAGTAGAGGTCAAGAGATAGGGTTGTCCACCCTAAAGTAATGTATGTAATGTAAAGTCATGTCAGCCTACCCATGGTTCGTGGATGATGGGATTGTATTAATAGAGAGAGCTTCTAAGTTGTAAAGATGGTAGAAGATAGAGTGATTAGAAAAGGAATGGTTCAAGCCTAGAGGAGAATTATAAGTGCCTTGGGTTGTAGTAGTAGGAAGAGGCTTTGCAGCTGAGTGCGCAGAGGCCTAGTAGAGTCTATAGCTCAGTGTGCAGACCCCTGCAGCTGAGTGCGTAGGGTGGTGTTGAGTTTGTAAGCAATATTGAAGATTAATAAAAGAGAAGTTGATTCCTATTCCTGTGTGTTTGTTGTGTATTACCTTATTTATGTTTGCATTTGTTTATGTATTGCGCACACTAATATGATTGTTGAATATGTTGTAATAACCAAAAATCTTACACACACAAGTTAAGTAATTGATTAATTAGCAAGGATCTTGGGTATTATATGGGTCGCGCCCTGAGTAGGGCTATGTGGCACCGCAGGTCGCGAAGGGATCGCAAGTGCACGTAGTGACAGGTTAGACCACGGAACTCCAGAAGCCCATCAGACATCCCAAGGGTGCCAAAACCTAGTTCTAGCACCCTCCCATACTACTTCGGGTGAGACCTCAGTCCGCTCTCCACGAACTGTTGCTGAAAGGGCCAATAGTAGTGGAATTTGTTTGTCTAAATCACCTCTGAACCTAGGTCAGGCCCATAAAAGCCAAAAAATGGTTCTGTTGCTAGGACCGGGATCTGCATAAAGGATGTTTGATGTTGTGCCACTGGAATCCTACAAAGAAATAAATTGAAGAGTGGTTGGACAAGAAGATTCACGAGTTTGTGGCGCAGGAAAATAGAAATCTGCGAGTATCTAAGGAACAGTGGTTAGACCGCTACTTGTACACTGAGATCCATGAAATTTTCTTTGCATCTTTTCCAGCTGAGCTATATGAGTGGATCAAAAAGTTAGCAGATAGCCAGGGAAGGTGTAGGCTCAACAAACCAATAGTGTGGACTCCAAAACTAGTGCACAGACTAGAAGCCTTAGAAGAGAAGGTAGTGCAAGCTGTGGACCACTGGATCAACCAAATAATAGGAGGATTTATCACTGAGTTCACGGTAGACATGTTGGGTAGCAGAGGGTTCGCGCAACAGTTTTGGAGCTCAAAGTCTGCAATTTTGGGGAAAGGTATGGTAAAGACTCCGTGAAGTGCGTGGAGCACGAATTGTAAATAAGTTGAGTCAAAGGGTTATTCGCCCACGAAGTAATATAGAATAGTAGGAAGTAAGTCGGCTTGTCCATGGTCCATAGACCATAAGAATGCATAAATAGAGTGAGGCTCTATGGGTAGAAAGTAGCTTTGGTATGTCTTTTTGTGATGTGATGTGTAATGGATTTTTGAGGAGAAAAAGTCCTGAAGTGTCTGTAAGTCTAAGTCAAGGGTGTTGGTAGGTAGATAGAGGCTCTGCAGCTGGGTGCACAGAGGCCTAGTAGAGTCTGCAAATATGTGCGCAGACCCCTACAGCTGAGTGCATAGGGCGGATCCAGATGTATTGGTGAAGGAACTGAATAAAGATAATTTGATTATGGAATTTTGTGTTAAAACTGAATTATTGCAGATCTGGTTAATTTGTGGTTAATATAACTGTTTGGCCTATGCGTGTATGCTTAATGTATGAGTTTATGCAAATTTGTATCCTTTCTAAGTGCGCGAACTGGTTAATTTTGATAAATGTTTGCTTAAAGACCATAAAAAGTAGATCTAGTCTATAACAACACATTAATAAGTATTAAGGAGTTTTCTGGGGTTGGATTTGCATAGAGTAGAGTGGTGCGAAGCCACATAATGGTGCACAAAACCTCGAGATCACATGAAGACATCCCAAGGGTGCACAAACTTGGTTCCAGTAGCCTCCCTTGCTACCTCAGGTGAGACCTCAGTCCACACTCCGCGAACTGTTGCCGAAAGGGCTAGTAGCTGTGGGATTTGCTTGGCTAAATAACTCTTTCAAACTTGGCTCAGGCCCATATAAGCCAACAAATGGTTCTGTTGCTGGGATCGGGATCTGCCTAAGGGATGTCTGATGTCGAAAAACTGGAACCCTACAAAGAAAGAGCTTGAAGATTGGCTAGATCAGAAGCTTCATGAGTTTGTGGTTCAGGAAAACAGAAACCCGTGGATATCGGAGGAAGGGTAGTTGGATCATTACATATACACAGATATCCATGAAATCTTCTTCGTAACATTCCTAAGAGAATTATACGAGTGGATTGCGAGGTTAGCCGACAGTGTGGGAAGGTGTAGACTAGATCAACCTATTGTGTGGACTCCAAAATTGGTGCGCAGGTTAGACACAACTGTGAGTTATAGTGAAGCAGAAAGGTGCTTTCTCCAAGGACCACGGGGAAAGTATATTAAATCATTGAACACTTGGATTAAGATGTTGTTGTGTGAAAAATAGATTTTGCACATTTATTGATGTTTGGTGTAACGCAGAGTGGAAGGGGCTACCAAGGAACCGAAGGATTAGAGAACAGTCCGCTAATTTCTATTTCGCGAGAGAGTGAGGAGGAGCTCACGAGGTTCTCCCCAAGAAGCTGTATTGCAACTTTTGTAGATCAGTGGGTCATGATGAGTGAACATGTTGGAGTTATGACTTTTAATGATGGAAAGGACCCTAGCCTCTCAAATGTAGACTGAAGCGCAAGGGTTTGACCCAGCCGAAGGGACACGTGGGGGATTCCAAGGATGTGGTCGAGGAAGGGGAATGGGGCCTGGGTGAGGCCACAACATGCTGATCTGTTATAATTGTGAAGGGCCAGGACACTACACTCATGACTGTACTAACCCAACGAGGATATATTACCCCTACTGTGAGAAGTTCGACCATGAAATGGTATATTTCCTGACGTTAATTGCCCAGATGAGTGACAAGGGAGTATTACAGTCCACTCCAACCCAAAATTTCCAAATGATGAGGTCGGAGCCACGTGAAGAAGACCCCAACATAAATATGGTATTGAGGAGCAGTGCACCCACGAGAGGAGATGCACAGAATGAAGAGGCGAAAGTTCATGACTCCCTTGCAAAGAAACCCAAATTTGAAGTGGGACAAGGGATGAAGACGCTGAAGGAAGCTTTGAAGAGCTTCATAGAAGTCTCTACTCCAGATAGGAGGGACCCAATTGAGCCAGGGATGGATCCCTCTACGCTTACTACCATTTTAGAGATGTGTATGAAGCTATTATGCGATAGTACAACCATTAAGGGATTACAAGAGCTGATCACCTAGTGCGCAGGGTCGGGCGAGCCATGCGTAGTCCAGAAACTAGGAAGACATGCTCTGCGTATTGGACGAGAGATGCGTATGATAGCGCACATTGGTGAATACGAGATGGACAAGGTCATTTTGGATTTAGGGTCAGATGCGAATGTGCTACCTAAGCAAACATGGGAACACATGGGTAGGCCTGCACTGTAGTGGTCTCCTATTTAACTAAGGATGACCAACCAACAAAAAATCCTACCGATGGGCTGATTACAAGGGGTGACTGTGGACTTTGAAGGTGTAAGTGCGAAGACTGACTTTGAGGTAAAGGAAATTGTGGATGACACAAATCCCTACCCTGCGTTGCTAGGAATTGATTGGGCCACGGACATGAATGGGGTCATCAACTTGAAAATATGGAAAATGACGTTCGAAAAAAGGTCACTACGGGTAATTATCCCGCTGGACCTAGCTAAAGGGGAGTGCTACACCGAGCTGGTGTGTGATGAGGACAATGACGATGAACTAGACTAAATATACTAGATAATAGCGCAAGATCAGGATCGGCTGAACCCCTCAGCGGACGAAAGACTCTCATGGGAGTGTGATAGTTTGTGCACATCCGATACAAATGAGGAGATGGAAAGATGGCAGAATAGATTGCAAGAAGTCATCACACTCAATTGTAATATGATGATTAGATCATTGCGGCGCGTAACCACTGAAGTAAGGCCATGGTCGGCAAACATCAGCGCAACCAGTGAGCGGCAGTGCGTCAACCATGACACCTTAACTGTCACCCAGGAGTAGCATGGTGCATCGGACGAAGCACCACGCGCATAGGGGAAGCTAAGAAGAAGAAGACAATTACATGTACAGATTGGAGGATGAGCGCACTGGAACAAGGCAGTCATCCACTTACAACAAAGGGCACGACCATATGTTGTGTGACCATCGTACCAACTGAATTTGCACATAGCAAGGGTTCGCTGGGCCAATGCAACCATACCTAGAGTAGGGTATGACAAGGGACCTCTATCCACGGTTGGACGGCCCATTTTCCCCATGGTCCAACCTGTACCTAAAGATCGGCATGATGAGATTCGACAGTTACGGGAAGCCGTTTGGCATAGTAAAATGAGACTTTGCGAGTTAGTGGAAATGAGAGTCAGACTCTGAGAGAAAAGTTTGAGGCTGGATGAAGAAATTTATAAACTACAATTAGAAGTCACCCACACGGGCTACGCGAAAGAGCTAGTGAAAGGACCAAACATGGCTAGCTCTCCTATACTAGTAGGACAACCCGTGACCCTACTAACATGGTTGCGCCTACACAATAGGGCACACAGAAACACAAACTGCTATACCCCATCAGACTCAAAGGAATTCGAATGGTGCTCACAGCCTGGGCTAGTAGGGAAGCGGAAGGTTCACAAGATGGGTGTGACCACCTGATTATCTGTAGAAGGCCCAGTCCCAGTGCTCCACTCAGTTGGAAGAAGGCGTGGGACTATAAAATAGGCTGCAGAAAAGCTACACATAGATGATCAACTACACAGGATACACCCGCACACCAGGGGCTATGCTACCGCGGGGAGGGAATGGAAAGCGACCGTTGTAGGTTCTATTCATGACAAGATGGACCATTTAAGTCATGGAGGAGTGGGCAGTGGGTAATTAAGGCGTAAGGGTAACTGCAAAATTCACATTAAGGAGCCACGAGGGGGGTGAACGACCGATTTTGAATTTGAAATCATATATATCACGTGAGCAAAGGGGCATACCACAAAGTTTCATCTTGCAAAGAATTGGACACCTTGGTTTCTGGCTAGAAGGAGCAAGATGAATGACAAATTGTTGAAGGAAAGACTGTGGTTTCAGGCACTACCAAAGGAATACCGAGAGTCACTCCTTAGATCAATAAACCCTACCGTAGAGAGTCCACAGAATCCGACACCGTAGGTAGCCGAACTCCCTAAATCACCCTAGACGTCACGGACCAAGAAGGACTCCCAGACTCTAGAACCAGTAAGAAGGTCACTGTGACATCTGCACTTTAGTAAGCTCACAATGGAAGAAAAGGGAAAAAATGTTACAATTGAAAGCAACGAGGAGGAAGTGGGCTCTCCAACATATGTCGAAGAAATAAATCTTAACGAGGATACTATGCAGCCGATACGACAACCCAAGTATGTGCCTCCAAGCAAAGGGAAGGCTAAGGTACCTACCAATCTGGATGAAGTTGATAATATACTCATCATCCCATCTCTTCCAAAAGGGGTTCCAGTTGAAAGCTCGGTGGTTGGCCAGATTGTGACAATGAAATTTGAAGACTGGAACCTAGCAGATACAACAAAATTTCCCCATTTGGTGACTGGCACGCTGATGGAGAAGAGTGTAGAAGGGATAGTTACAACCCTGTAGCCAAAGAAGTGGATGCGAAAGGTGGAAAAGGTCGGGCTGCCCTGTCTCTCGTCCATCCCCCACTTTCTCCAGCCCCCTATCACAATATTGGTCATCAGGCAGTTGCTTTGATTAGTCCATGATGGAATATTATGGATCAGCAAACCCATCTGCATCACCACCGAACTCGTTCATAGGATATCACAACTTCCCTGTGAAGGGAGGGACCCTAGGGAAATTGTCGATAAGAGTGGTGATGTAGCAATGTTAGAAACCCTAAAAAAGAAATATAAGCTTGAGAAGGGGTAACAAAGGTAAGTTATTGATAGTATTTCAAATAAGGTAGCTCGCGTTGCTACCCAGTTGCTGGCCAAGAAAGTGATGTAGAAATGTCGTGGCACAGAGGTTCTAGCCATAGTCATTATGCTTGCTGAGGACTGCATAGCTGCAGAATGGTTCAATTGGTCGCAGTTCCTTTGTGAAGAGTTCTTGACCAACTGTTGTGAGGTCCAAGAGGAGGGAAAGACCTTTCATTATGCTTAGATGCTGATGTCCATTGTGTTGGTTATCGCTGAGTTACCCGAAGATAGCCAGTTCCCCACCTTGGACCAGGATTGGCTAGAAGCCGCCAAATATGCTTCCCTTTGGGTGACAAGGGACACTATATGAATCCAGGGCATCAAGATCTTTTGGATACTAATGGATGCAAATGTGCAACAATGGATTAACGAGCAACCTCACTTGTCCATTGAAATCTATGAAAATATGAAGCATATTGCCGAGTTTAAAGTGGACATAAACGTTGTTTACATACAGGTGTGCAAGGACCCCGACCAGACATGGACCACACTCCCTTTCATTGCCATTGATGATGCTATTGATGTAGTATTGGATACTTGGTCACTGGCATGGCGTGGACCAGATGTAGTGGGGCGCAATGAGGCAGCTATTCAAAAGAAGAAGGATGAAGCTAAGAGCACAACATAGCAAAAGCGGAACAAACAACATGCTGCAGAGGTTCAGGCGGCTTGGGAGGCGGTGCCGACTTCAATAGAAAAGGCACTAGCAGGAGGGGCTACGTTGACAAAGAACAAAAGAAGCCAGAAGGTATCCGCAGAGATGGCCATAGAGACAGGGATGGAAGGAACACCATCAACCACCACGGGTACGCCCTTAAAGCAGCCGACACCGACAGAATGAACGAAGCCATGGAAGAAGGCCAAGGTGTCTAAATGGTACGGTGAACCTAGGGGACATAGGGGACATAGGGGACACCATTCGAAGCCACTCAGGATGCAAGTGATGACTAAGGGTTACCTAGGGGACATAGGGGACACTGTTTGCGAAGCCACTCGGTATGCAATCGATGATGCCATGCCAGAGCACTAGATTGTGTTGGGGGAGCTCCTCACATAGCTACAAGGACTGGGTACATGAGCCATGCAAATGGGAACCACCGCTACTCATGAGGTTACAGGTATGTTAGCCACCGAGCAGTTACTGAAGGCCCAACTGGCTCATACTATCACAATTCTAGCAGGAGCATTGATAATAGAAAATGAGGAGGATAAAGCTGTCATAGGACAACTTACGGGGATGGTACTCAATTTGGTTGCCCTCCTGCATGAAAATTTGTACCAGCTCCAGGACAGTCCCACGATCAAGCTCTGCACTAGGAAGAGGTGCGCGGAACAGGTACTCAGTGGACAAAGAGTTAATATAGAACAGTTGAGCCTACAACGGGATGAAGCCATCACATAGAATCAACAAGTGGAGCAACTGGTCAGGGAAGCATGTTTGCAGGCCCCTGAGTTGGAGATTGCGCCCGATTTGCCTGTTGGCATACGAATCGACAAACTGGCTAGTGGGTTCCATGTCGCAAAGGAGGAGGCCACAAAGATTCAAGTGGAGCTTAGTTTGTAGATTTCCAAGTTGAAGCTGCAGGCACAACCTTTGATGCCCCCAGAGGTCACCGAGCAATGCAAAAGCATCATTAGCTCCGGCCGGGAAACTATCACACGGTCCATGAAGGAATGCACTACCTTGTTGAATCAGTCACTTAGTACGCTCACTTCACTCTAGGAATATCCTACCCTACAATGACTGGAAACTGAGGCAAGTGAGCTCCAACAAGCCTATGATAATATCAGAGGGACTGCGTAGATGGTTGTGGTTACGCAGTGCTTGGCCAAGATGAAGGAAGCCCAGGCTCTGAAAATCCAAATTGATGTTGCTTGCCAGAAAGAGGCAGTGATTAAAGAACGTCTCCAGCCATAGATTGATGAGGCATTCACAGTTTCCATTGCCATTGAGTGCAAGGTAGCACACATGCAGGCAAAATATGCACCTGGTGCAGAAGCTATGATAGAGACTGAGGTGTTAGCGACCCACGTTGCACGAGTACAACAAATTGTGGATGAGTTTGCTACAAGTACCAGTGAAGCACAAAAATTGTTGTCTGACCTCTGCACAAATATTGTCACACCAGCCGAGTGACTCGGGACGAGTCACAATGATTGTGTTGCGGTACTGTTGGGTAGCAGAGGGCCCGCGTAACAGTTTTGGGTCTCAAAGTCCGCAATTTTGGGGAAAGGTATGGTAAAGACTCTGTAAAGTGCGCGGAGCGCAAATTGTAAATAAGTTGAGTCAAAGGGTTGTCTGCCCAAGAAGTAATATAGAATAGTAGGAAGCAAGTCAGCTTGTCCATGGTCCACTGACCACAGGAATGTATAAATAGAGCGAGGCTCTATGGGTAGAAAGTAGCTTTGGTCTATCTTTTTGGGATGTGATATGTAATGGGTTTTTGCGAAGAAAAAGTCCTGAAGTGTCTGTAATTCTGATTCAAGGGTGTTGGTAGGTAGATAGAGGCTCTGCAGCTAGGTGCGTAGAGGCCTACTAGAGTCCACAGCTATGTGCGCGGACCCCTGTAGCTGAGTGCACAGGGTGGATCTAGATGTATTGGTGAAGGAACTAGATAAAGATAAGTTGATTCTAGAATTTTGTGTTAAATTTGAATTATTGCGGATCTGGTTAATTTGTGGTTAATATAACTATTTGGTCTATGCATGTATACTTATGGTATGAGTTTATGCAAATCTGTATCCTTTCTAAGTGCGCGAACTAGTTAATTCTGTTAAATGTTTGCTTAAAGACCATAAAAAGTAGATCTAGTCTATAACAACGCATTAATAAGTATTAAGGAGTCTTTTGGGGTTGGATTTGCGTGGAGCAGAGTGGTGCGAAGCCACATAATGGTGCCTGAAACCTCCAGATGACATCAAGGCATCCTAATGGTGCAAAAACCTAGTTCTAGCACCGTCCCCTGCTACCTCAGGTGAGACCTCAGTCCACACTTTGCGGAATATTGCCGAAAGGGCCGGTAGTTGCGGGATTTGCTTGGCTAAATAACTCTTCCGAACTTGGGTCAGGCCCATATAAGCCAATAAGACATGATCGTCAGCTACAACGAGGTAGAGCAATGTTTCCTCCAGGGACCGCGAGGTAAGTATATTAAATCTTTGAACACTTGGATTAAGATGCTATTGTGTGAAAAGCGGGTTATGTGAATAAATTAATGTTTGGGACTACGCGAAGCAGAAAGATCTATAGAAGTGGAAGTAGTAAGGAGTTGGAAAACAGTCTCTTAGTTTCACCCTCATGGGAAAGTGAGGAGTAGCTCGCGAAATTCTCTCTGAGAAGTGCGGTTAGTTTGATAAGATAGAGAATTCCACATTTACCACCTCCACCCACACCGCCACCTGTTTCACCCTCCTCACCTCCATCTCCACCCACTCCACCTCCGCCACCACCACAATGCAGTATGGCAAGTGTGATCAAACTGCCGGTGTTTAGAGGGGTAGGAAATGAAGATCTAGAGCAATTCTTGTTTGTGGTAAGAGAAGTATGGGAAGCATAGGGTGTCGTGGATGAATATCAAAAAGGCTACGCTCGTGAGTGCGCTATAGGATCATGCATTAATGTGGTATATCAAGCATTCTAATGACCACCCGAATGCAGGAATTGCAGAGATCCAGACCATGCTGAACAGGGAATTCAGTAGGCCAAAATCAGAGACACAATCAATCATCGGGTTTAAGGAGATCGCAATGCTCCCGGGTGAGACCCCCTAGGATCTAGACTAAAGGCTTAAGAGTACGATCCATGAAGCCAATATGACGTTAATAGATGCACAACATCGGACATTATTTGTGGCCTCACTTGCGCCACACTTAAGGATAGCACTATCACAGCAAAAACTTTCCACCCAGGCTGAAGTGTTGGATATGGCAATGAGATTGCATGAGACCCCTATACAAGACCCTAGGTTGGGAGTCAAACAAATCCATGCACAACTATAGAATCTGTGTCTAGAGATGCAAATTTTGAAACAGGACAGGACAACTCGGCCGGAGGTGCGCGAGGAAGTATGATGCATAAAATGAAAAGGCCATGGCCATGTTAGGATATTCCAACACGTAGGAATAGTTAAGTATAACTTGGTCTAGTATAGCTTTAGGTAAAGTGTGTTTCTTTACTATGTACATTTGTAACTTACAATCCGACGGTCACGATATGTAGTGATCCGACGGTTCATTCTCTCCTCGGTATTACCGACACTTGATCCATGGCTTGACACCC
>APFE030119212.1:211942-244412 GCA_000404065.3 Pinus taeda | reverse complement strand
CGTTGGCGCAGGCCGTGGACTGTTTCCCTCTCTGAGGGTTTTAACCACGTCAAAATACTGGTGTATTGATCTATGATCTGTTTGTGAGCGATGTCCTTTTGGTGTTCTGTCTGAGGAACTTACCCTGTAAATTCCTACAGGTCGCGACAAGGAACACTGTCCAGTGCTCGCGAACTACTTGGCAGGGGGAGGGCCAATGCTATTAAGACCGAAGGCACAGGTGGGGCCAAGTGTGATGTCTACATTATGGTGTGCTGTCTACTAGATAGGATGAAAACATATGACAGATAACTGTCATCAATTGCAGAAGTATACACAGACATCCCAGCAATTGTTTTGTAATTTCTGCAGGTTGGTAGGTCATGATGAATGCACTTGCTGAAGCTATGAACTAATGATGGATCAGACTCCTACCTACATAGTGTAGACTGAAACAGGAGCCTTCAACCCAAATGTAGGGATGGCACATGCTGGGTTTCAGAGGCGTGGTCGGGGTCGAGGTGGAATGGGACCAGGAGGGGGTCATGGATAGATAATTTGTTACAATTGTGGAGGGCCAAGGCATTATGCCCCTGATTGTACGAATCCGACTAGGATACCATGTTGGTACTATAATCAGTTTGATCATGAGGCAAAATATTTCCCTTCACTAATAGCGAAGATGCGTGAAAAGGGGGTACTCTAGCCCCCTCCAACCCAGAATCTACAAATGATGAGGTATGAACCACGTGAAGAAGACCCAAATGTAAACATGATGCTCAGGAGCGGTGTGGCCAGGGGAGATGATAAAGGGAAGTAGCTAGAAGAAAGAACGTGGGTTCGTAAAGCTCCTACAAAGGAACCCGAGTTTGACTTAGAACGCGCAAAGGAGACATTTATGGAAGCTAAGAAGAGCTTCACGGAGGCCTCTACTTCAGGTAGTAAGGATCAACTAGAACCAGGGATGGATCCTTCAATGCTCAGTACCTTTCTGGAGACATACATGAAACTAATGCGAGACAACAAGGCAGTTAAAGGGCTACAGGAACTTATCACTAGGTGCACGGGGTTAAGAGAACCGCGTGTGGTCTGGAAAATTGGAAAACATGCATTGTCCATAGGAAGGGAGATGAGATTGACTGCGCAAATACGTGAGTACGAAATGGATTAGGTAATCCTAGATCTAGGTTCGGACGTGAATGCACTACCAAAGCAAACATGGGAATGCATGGGTAGACCCACATTATAGTGGTCCCCTATTCAGTTACGAATGGAAAAACAACATAAGATTTTGACCATGGGAAGATTACAAGGGGTAACAGTCGATATTGAAGGCGCGAGCACGTAGGCAGATTTTGAAGTGATAGAGATTGTTGATGACAACAATCCCTATCCCGCACTACTAGGAATAGACTAGGCTATCGATATGAATGGAGTCATAAATTTGAAGAAGTGTAAAAAGATCTTTGAGAAAAAGTCACTACACCTAGTAGTACCATTGGACCTAGCCAAAGGAGCGCGATACACTAAACCGGTGTGTGACGAAGATAGTAATGACGATCTCGACTGTATCTACAAGATAATTTACCAATGAGAGGATTGTGTGAATCCGACTGTAGACAGAAGGATTTCATGGGAGTGCAAAAGCTCCTGCACTTCAAATTGAGATGAAGAGATAGAGTGATGGCAGAATTGACTGCATGAAGTAAAAACACTAAACTGCAACATGATGATCAGATCATTGTCTTGCAGAACAACAGAGGCAAGGGAGCTACCAACATATGATGGATTGTCAGTGGTGGATGAATTTCTGAGAAAATTCGAAAGTGTAGTACCAAAACAGCAGCGGTTCAATGCACTGAAGTGGGCACTACGTGCAACACCTACATGATGGTGGGGTACGCATCAAGGAACTTTTGAAGACTGGAGTGGATGCAGAAGGATGATGTGCCTACATTTTGGAAAACCCCAGCTTCGAATGGAAGCCAATCAGAAGGGGAAAAACAAATTGCGCGCCCACCTTTCCCGATGGGTATAGACATATGTTGTACAGTTCACACAAGTTCACACGACCCCCAACCTAGAGAATTTGAATAAACCACAGCAGCAGAAAGGGCGACGCGCGTTACCAATTATCCATGACGAGGCATTCGATAGGGTGTGTACTGAACAAGGTTCACCAGGCAAGACAGACTAATTGGGACCTGCACGTGTGAGCTGTTTGATGGGCCCACAGGACCATGTGCAAAAACCTAAGCGTGGAGATGATTCTAAAGGTGCGAAACATAGTAGAAACTGCAATTTCTGAAGGGAATACCGAAAGGAATCCACATGTAATAGCTCCCACAGTTATGGTAGTGCGCAAAGACCAGGATGAAGGAATCACACAACTACATGAGGATGACCATAAAAGGATCCGGGAAGCCATTCAACGAGGGAACCTAAGGCTTCACAAACTCGAAGAAGATCGATATGATTGAGGAAGAAAAGCATGTTGATGGACGCTAAGATCAAAAGACTGGAAAATGAGGTCACGCAAGCAGGTCTCGTTGATAAACCAAGGATGATAGGGTGGGATACGGATGATCATACCACTGCGTTAAAAATTGTCACCAAGCATTTATGACTCTGCTACCATGGCTGAGACCGCACCTTACCAAACGCAGTAACAAGGGGAACGCACCACATGAGGTAGAACGCGCTACACCGGCTGTCGCGAGGGAAATTGAAGAGTGTCCATAGACTAGACTGGAAGGAAAATTGAATTCTCACATAGATGGTGCTACTGCCTAACTAGCCGTAGGGAGCACAGTCTCAGTGCTTCAGACAGTTTAAAGAGAGCACGGGACTCTAAATGAGTTTGTTTGGGAACTACACAGTGAAGGAGGTGCACACAGAATTAGCATGGTACAAGGTTTGCGCCCGCGAATGGGGGGCTGCGTTGCTGCGTAGGTACATTGGGAAGTAACCATTGGTGTCACTGTTCATGACGAGATGTCCAATTTACGGCAAAAGGGAGCGGGCAACGGGAAATTAAGACATAAATTAAGGACTAGATTTGGGATGATCTGCCACCAAGAATGCATTAATGACTCAGAAATGGGGGGAATAGTCAAATTCAAATTCAAAAGATGTTATAAAGCTCCCAAGGCTAGCCACGAGATAACACTTGTTCATTTGAGATTTGAGTTATTACGAGGAGCACAAAGTGTTGAGCACCAAGCAGTATTTGAGCCCCCAAGTTTGCAAAACACCACAGATAATTCAAAGGGGATGACGACTACCAAGGGAGGTGTTGGTTTTGTAGAGAGTACCACCGAGGAAGCCATGTAGAGCCCTATGGTGTAGGATGCACCGGAAATTTCAAAATCACCTTGGATGCCGAGGTCCAAGAAGGATAAACAGGCAGCAGGACCAGTTTGCATGTCCCCGTGAAATCTATGGTTTGGTAAACTTTCCATGGAAGAAAAGGGCAAGGCAGTCAACCTTGAGATAGATGATGAGGAGGAGGACCTCCAACCTCTCTTAGATGAGATAGAGGTGGATAAAGAAATGGAAGAAGATATCCAGTTGGTGCACACTCCAGCAAAACTGCCCGAGTACATTCCTCCACAGAACGGGAAAGCTAAAGTACCCAAGTATTTGGATGCTGCTAAGAGCACACTCCGAACCGTGCTCCTCCCAGATGGAATTATATTTGAAGGCTCGGTCCTGGGCCATGTTCCCACAATGAAATTTGAAGATTGGGACCTCATGGACAATGAAAATTTCCGACATTTGGAGACTAATAACCTCATGAAACAGAGCAAGGAGGGGTCAGTTACAATGCTAGAGCCCCAGAAATGGTTCCGCGGCATGGAGAAGGCCGGGCTACTCCACTTACTATGGATTCCACACTTTCATCGTGCACCGATCACAATCTTCGTGATCAGGCAGCTACTTTGCCTAGTGCACGATGGCTACTTATGGATGGAGGAGCCTATTCCCATCACGACGAAGCTTATCCACAGGATTTCTTGGCTTCTCTGTAAGGGACAAGACCTTGTAGAGATAGCTGGAAAAAGCAGAGATTTGGCACTTGCAGAGGCCATGAAGAAGAAGTATAAATTGGAGAAAAAGAAGAGATGCTACATAATCAGTAGCATTAAAGAAAAAGGGGTGCACATAGCCACCCAATTGTTGGTCAAGAAGGTGATGAGAAAATGTCGAGGAGACGAGGTACCAGTGGTGGTTGTTGCACTGGAAGAACAATGCATGGAGGGGGTCCAATTCAACTGGGCTGAATTCCTCTATAAAGAATTCCTAACCAACTGCAAGGAAGCTCAAGAGTAGGCAAGACCTTCCACTATGCATGGTTGCTCTTGTCCATTTTATTAGTAACAGGGGAACTGCCTAAGGACAGTCAGTTCCCTCATATTGAACAGGACTTGCCAGAGGCGGAAAAATATGCATCACTCTGGGCTACAAAGGATGCCACGTGGATCCACGAGACTAAAATATTCTGGGTTCTCATGGAGGTGAGCTTCCGGATGTGGATTAACATGAGGCTGCGCCTACCCCCTATAGTGTACAACAGTCTGTGGAGCTTTGCAGACTTCAAGGTGAATATGCACAATGTGTATATGAATGCATGTAAGGATCTAGCACAAAACTAGACTAAGCTTCCTTTCATCATAATTGATGATGCCATATTCTCTGTGCTCAAATCATGGAATCTCGAGTGGCGTGCGCTGATCTGGCAGAAAGGGATAGGACAGTAGCAGAAAAGTAGAAGGAGGCAACCAAGTTGTGTGTCACAAAGTAAGGGCCACTCGTGAAGCAACAAAGGCAGCCACAGAATAGGCAAAGGCTGCCAAAAGAGCAACAACAACACAAGCAACAAGGGCCACCACGACGCAGGAGGAAGGGGGCTACAATGTGTCCACAGGATAGGGACCAAATACAACAGAAGACATGGACCCGAGCACGACATCCACCCAACTAAAATGGCCACACATCATGGAGTGGTCAAGTCCATGAAAGAAGGCCAAGTCTTCTAAACTGGACATCGAGCCAATTACATTGACAGTGGGTGACCTCTATGACATTGGCAACACAGTTCGTGAGGTCACGGAGGAAGCACTCTAGGAAGCTATAACGGAGCAACATAATGTGTTCGGGGCCCTAAGGGCACAACTGTAGGAACTTCAGTTGAGGGCCCCATAGGAAGGAATAGTAGCCGCCTACAACACCATAAGTACATCAACAGTGGAGTAGCTGCTACATGCAAAAATGGCCAACACCATAGTGCTACCAGAAGGAGAGCTAACAGTGGAAAGCGAGGAGGACAGAGCCACGGTGGGTACGATCAAGGGACTTGGCTTAAACTTGGTTGCCTTTTTGCGGGATACATTATATCAGCTGCAGGATGGAACAATAGGAGAACTCTACGCTAGGGAAGGACGTGCAGCACAGATGCTCAGCGAACAAAGAATCAACATTGAGTAGCTTAGTCTACAACGTGATGAAGTACTGGCGCAAAAGCAGCAGTTGGAGCAAATGGTCGAGGAAGCATATCGCCACATTCCAAAGCTAGAAATCATGATAGAACTACTAGTTGGAGTGCACATCCACAAATTAGCCAATGGATTCCGTGAGGAAAAGGAGGAAGCAAAAAGGGTACAATTATATCTCAACCTTCAGATTGCCAAGCTGCGATTAAAGACGTAGACCTCTATGCCCCTAGAAGTTAAGGAACAACATGCTGGTGCTATTCAAAAAGGACTGGAGGAAATAAGCCAAGCAATATAGAACTGCACCGCTATGTTGGAAGAATCGTTCGTGGTCCTCACTTGATTACAGGAGGACCCCAACATACAGCACCTAGAAACGGAGGTGTAGGAGCTTCAAGTGCAGTATGATAGTGTGCATGGAATGACATAGATAGTTGTCCTGACCCAACACCTTGCGAAGCTACAACAGGCAAAGGCATTAAAGGAAGAGGTGGACGCTGCGCGGTAGAAAGTGGCAGTCCTTAAGGCATGCATCTAGCCTTGAATTGATGAGGCCTTCCTCATCACTACAGACATCGAAGGAAATATCACACAGATGAGGGTGATGCATGCCTTAAGAGAGGGATTTTCTGCTAATAGCAAGACTTCAGCTGAAGGAGTGGAGCAGATCCAACAGATTACAGAATAGTGCGCTGCATACCTCCACGCAGCACAGGATCAACTAGAGGGGCTCCGTGTCAAGATTGCCACACCAGCAGAGTGACTTAGAATGAGTCACGATGATTGTGTTGGGGGCCTGTTGGGCATGGAATCCCCCCACAATAGGTTTTGGGGCTCAAAGCCCAAGTTTTGGTCAGGGATTTTTTAAGACTCCATGAATTGTGGGCATGGAGTGCGAAGTAGAGGTCAAGTCATAGGGTTGTCCACCCTAAAGTAATGTATGTAATGTAAAGTCATGTCAGCCTACCCATGGTCCACGGACCATGGGATTGTATAAATAGAGAAAGGCTCTACGTTGTAAAGATGGTAGAAGATAGAGTGATTAGAAAAGGAATGGTTCAAGCCTAGAGGAGACTTCTAAGTGTCTTGGGTTGTAGTAGTATGAAGAGCCTTTGTAGCTGAGTGTGCAGAGGCCTAGTAGAGTCTGCAGTTGAGTGCATAGGGCAGTGTCAAGTTTGTAAGCAAGATTGAAGAATAATAAAAGAGAATTTGATTCCTATTCCTGTGTATTTTTTGTGTGTTGTCTTCTTTATGTTTGTATTCATTTATGTATTGCGGGTACTGATATGATTGTTGAATATGTTGTAGTAACCATAAATATTACACACAAAAGTTAAGTAATCAGTTAATTAGCAAGGATCTTGGGTATTATAAGGTTTGCACCCCGAGTAAGGTTGCGTGGAAGCTGCACCGTAGCTCGCAAAGGGATCACAAGTGGATGTAGTGACAGGTCAAACTGTGGACCTCTAGAAGCCCATCAGACATCCCAAGGGTGCGAAAACCTAGTTCTAGCAACCTCACATACTACTTTGGGTGAGAACTCAGTCTACGGTCCGTGGACTGTTGCCGAAAGGGCCAGTAGTACCAGGATTTGTTTGGCTAAATCACCTCTAAACCTGGGTCAGGCCCATACAAGCCAATAACATGGACTGAAGTCTCACCCGAAGCAGTATGGGAGGATGCTAGAACCAAGTTTCCACACCCTGATATGGTCATGATATCGGTTTATACCCCTTGCTTGTGCGTTCGCGCAGGTTGCTAAGCCTTAGGGCTTATCGATCAACCCTCTATCTCGCCCTTCAGTACCTTTGTAAAGGTGTGCAATTGACCTTCACACAGCCATAACTAACGGTTTAGGTACTTTCGCTCTCCTATGGTGATGTATTGTATAGGTTCCCAAGCTATCTCAAGTGTTTTACTTATTCTACCAATCAATTACAATTATCATCGCCTAAGTTGATATTCTTACCTGCATTCAATTAATAGATATAATCACATACATTTGCGCATCAAATAAACATGGTAATATGAACCCCAATTATAACACAATATAATTAGATGCATTAACAGAGACTAAATACACAATAATTGCAGAATACTTCTCTTTATTGATATCTCCAGTTTAATACAGACTCTATCAACCTTGCGCAGACAACTGTAGGGGTCTACACACTCATCTCTACGCACTTAGCTGTAGAGCCTCTACCTATGCTAAGGCCCGAAAAAACTTTGAGTTCTCCAAGCTAGATCACTCTGTAGAAACCATCTCAACTCTACTTTTCTTCCTCACTACTTAGAGCTTACTTAGCTCCTTTTTATACAATCCCATTGTTCGTGGACCATGGGAAAATCTTTACAGCTGACTGACACTTTACAAAATAATGGAAGACAACCCTTTATGACTCTTTACACCTTCGCGCTCTACGACCACAAAATATGCAGACTTTATAACTTTATTACAAAATTGTCCCGAAATATGGGCTTTTAGCCCTAAAATGCTCTTGGGGGAACCCGTTCTCAATGGGCCCCCACCATAAACATGGTGACTCACCTTCGAGTCACTCTGTGAGTGTGGGAATCTTGGTGTGAAGACCTCTAGCTCGACCTGTATGACTGCCACCTCAGTGGTGCATTGAACGACTGCCTGCTTCACTTCTTCAACCAATTGCTCTATCATTGGTCCTGAACTATCAGCCTGAAGCTTCTGCTGAGTTGCCTGCATACTAGCAAGCTTGCCTTCAATGGAGGCTGTGACCAAATAGGTCTCATCCAACCAAGGCTTCAAGTGTGCCTTCAACACTTCCTCTTTGTGCTGAGCTGCATCTACCTGTTCCTTTAGTGTTTTGGCCTCCTGCAGCTTCGCAAGTCTCTGTGTGAGGATGACAGTGCGTGTTGTCTCTTTCACCTTGTTATAGCACTGCTGTAGTTCTTGCGACTCTGTCTCTAGCCTCTGTACATTAGGATCTTCTTGGAGACTAGTCAATACTTCAAATGACTATTCAAACAGCCTTGTACAGTTTGCTACTGCATTGTCTATTTCTACTATCGCCTCTGTGACAACAGTTGTGTGCTCCTCCTTTACTTCCAGTGGAGTTGAAGGTTGGGCCTTCAACTACAACTCTACAATCTGGAGGTTCAACTCCAACTAAACCTTAGCCAACTCTGTGTGAGCATTGCACACCCCCATAGCAAGTTTTCCAATGTGCACCTCTACCGGTTCTCCCTCAATAATGGCTAACTCAGGACCATTCGGCATGCTTCCTCTACGACCTGAACTATGCACTTGTTTTAGTCGGTTACATCATTCATGATGGTGATGGCAGAGTCTCACTATAGATCCATCTACACATTATTGATCTTCTACTCACTGATCACCTACAAAGTGCACTTTTCGCGAGCTGTCAGCTCCTTGATCACCCCATCCTATAGTAGGTGGAGCGCCTCGCTAGGAAGCACTGCCAAGTTCAGCCATACTCCCTTGAGGGCACTGATAGTGGGCTTCTCAGCTTCTATCTCTCTAGTCAGTTCTCCCTCTAGCAGCACTATCGCTCAAGAGTCCTTTGTGTGCAACATCCCAGCGGCTTCTGAAGTATCGATGGCAAGGCTAGTGGACGTCGCACTAGTCTATGATGCACGAATCTGGATCAGAAAGTTGAAACACTTTTATGTGAAATCAAAGTGTAAGACAAAATATCTGTAAGGTTTGAAATGGGAAGACAAAGCTCAAGACAAGTGGAAATCAAAGCAAACAAGAGCTTAGTATGAAGGTGAGAAAGAGAATGTTTTTCCTTACAAGAATTTTAATGTGGTCGGATAGGAACATGGATCATAGCATGTAGGGCAGCAGAATAAAGGTGAGGGTAAGGGAAAATTGTAGTGTTGGATATGTGCGAAGGAGAATCTAAAGAAATATTTTCTGTTGTATTAGGGTGGTAGGAATCATATTTACAGTGTACTAGAAGAACAAACAATTGGGTATGTTAAACAGAGCATTCCTCAAATCTATGTAGCATTGGATGACAGACAGGCGAATCTCCAAGAATATATTATTGAGATGGAGAGTAAGATTTGTGATTAAGTTATTTATATTTTGATTGAACATGGATCTAAATATAGTTATGTTAATCCTTACCTGGTGGATAAGTGTGGTTTAAATAAAGAAGTACAAGCATAATCTTGGTTAGTGCAGTCAACTATAGGTACAAAGAAAAGAGCTCATCATTGGGTAAGAGCTTGTACTTTTGAGTTGAATGTATGCTTACATCAACACATTTGAATGTCTTTCCATTGTTGTCATACAATATGTCGTTGGGTGTGGATTGGTTTTATATTCACGGAACCAAGGTAGATTGTTATGACAACGCTATCGAGTGCTTCGATGACAATGGAGAGCAACAAATATTACAGGGTAAGAAGAAGGCAATACCATCTAGAATGGTTACATCCATGCAAGAAAGGGTGTGTGTTATTTGAAGTACATATTTCTAGTGATAAAGGTAACTCTCTAGAGGATGCAACAATATTGAACAAGTATCCAATTTTATAGCAGTTTCAGGATGTATTCCCCATAAAGATTTCATATTTTCCACCTCACAGGGAAGTGGAATTTTCTATTTAGTTGGTACCAGGGGAAACACCATCATCAATGGTACCTTATAGGATGAGCACTCCAGAGTTAGTGGAATTGTAGTTGCAGTTAAAGGAAATTCTTGAAAAGGGATACATTAAGCCAAGTGTATTACCTTGGGGTGCACCAATATTTTTCGTGAAGAAGAAGGATGGTACTCTTAGGTTATGCATTGATTAAAGGTAGTTGAACAAGGTGACCATCAAGAAAAAGTATATATTTTCGAGGATTGATGACTTGTTTGACTAGTTGAAGGGAGCAACATTGTTCTCGAATATTGATCTGAGATCAGGATATCATTAGGTATGCATAAAAGAAGATGAAATCTACTAGTCTTCTTTAAAGACTAGGTATGGGCATTATGAGTTTTTTGTAGTTATATTTGGTTTCACTAATGTGCCAGCTACTTTTATGTGCTTTATGAATATCGTGTTATGTCCTTATCTGGACAAGTTTGTTATTGTATTCATTGTTGATATATTGATATATTCTAAGAACGAGGAAGAGCATTGTGAACACTTAATAGCCGTATTGAGATTGCTAAGAGAGAATTAGTTGTATGCCAAGGTTAGTAAATGTAGTTTCTTTTAAAAATAGGTACATTACTTAGGGTAGGTTGTCTCCTAGGAAGGCATAACACTAGATTTGGGAAATATAAGGGCTATCATGGAATGAGAAACTCCTAGGAATGTGGATGAGGTAAGGTCATTTATGGGGTTAGCAAGTTAATACATGAGGTTCATTAGGAAATTCTAGTGGATTCTCTATCCTATCACATCATTACAGTGAAAAGGGAAGATATTTTATTGGGTAGAGGAACGTGTGACAAATTTTTACTAGTTGAAATAATTGTTGACAAATGCTCCAGTTCTAAATATTTCATATTCAGACAAAGAGTTTGTGGTGTGTACATATGCCTGTAAGAGAGGACTTGGTGGAGTCTTGATGCAGGAAGGACATGTGGTATGTTATGAATCAAGGAAACTAAATGAGCATGAGAAGGATTATGTTAAACATGATCTTGAGTTGGTAGAAATCATCCATGCTTTGAAGATCTGGAAACACTATCATATTGGTAGGTGATTCATCTTCATAAGTGATCATGGTGGATTGAGATACTTATTTGATCAACCGAATTTTAATTCTAGGCAAGCTAGATGGTTGGTGATGATCAGTGAGTTTGACTTCGAGATCAAGTACATTAAGGGAAAGGAAAATAGGGTTGCTGATGTTCTTAGCATAAGAGTGCAGGTAAATCATATAGCAACTATGAGTTCATATGGGACAAATTTATAGGATCATATATTTAAGGAAGCACAATAGGATGATAGGTATATGGAGCTTAGGCATATGTTACAACATTAGGGTACAGGTGATCAAGATGTGGACTATCATCTTAGAATAGATGGATTGATCAAGTTTAGGAATGGAATTTGTGTGTCAGATAATAGTGAGATCAAGAAGATTGTATTAAGGGAATTCCATGCTAAGCCATACTTAGGTCAACCAGGATACCATAAGACATTGACAATGATGAAGAATTTCTATTATTTAATGAATCAAAAGAAGGAATTGGAAGATTTTATGGCTACATGTTTGGATTGTCAATAGGATAATAAGAGTGTAAGAATCCAGGTGCTGCACTACAACCAATTCCAATTACAGAGTGGAAATGCGAGGTCATTTATATGGATTTCATCACAGTTTTTTTGAGGACATGTAGAAAGCATGATTCCTTCATGGTTGTGGTGGACAAGTTGACAAAGGTAGCATACTTCATTTTGATGAAGTATGCATATTTAGCTATTGATGTAGCATAGGCATTCATTAGAGATGTAGTGAGATTGGATGGTGTTCCAAAGAAGATTGTATCATACAGAGATGCTAAGTTCACTTCTACATTATAGAAAACATTATTTGCAGGCTTGGGTATAGATTTGGCCTTCAACACAACTTATCATCCATAGATAGATGGAAATATAGAGAGGGTCAATATGATACTAGAGGATATGTTGAGAATGCATTTTATGCACCAGCAGTGAATGTGGGAAGATTAACTTCCACTAGTTGAGTTTTCTTACAAAAATGGGCATTAGGAATATTTGAAGATGAGTCTGTTTCAGGTGCTTTAAGGGTGGAGTTGTAATATTCCTATCAGTTTGAGCGATCTAGTGAGCAGGGTATTAATTAGACCATATATGTTAGTATAGATGGACTAGGAAATGTAGGTTACCAAGAAGAATGTAAAGGAAACACAACCCAAGAATAAAAGTTGTGTAGATTATCACAGGAAATTTGAGGAGTTTCAGGTTGGGGAGCATGTGTACTTGTGCATCAAGCCTAAGAAAATATTCTTAAGGATTGGATCAGGTGTGAAGCTAGAATCTTGGTATTATGGGCCTTTCGATATCCTTCAGAGGATTGGACCAGTGACCTATCGACTTGCGTTGCCTCCGACAGTGAAAGTCCATGATGCTTTCCTTGTTTAATTAATTAAAACATATGTAAGGGATGTTGATCATGTTATTGATTGGTATGTGTTGCAAGTGGATCCAAAAGGAGAATTCTATGCAGAACCTTTGTGCATTTTGTAGAGAAAGATGCTCATGCTCCAGAACTGAGTAATCAAGCAGGTTAAAGTACAGTGGAAAAACTTTGAGCCCAATGAAGTTACGTGGGAGATGTTTGATCAGATGCAGGCCATGTATCCTTCATTATTTTATGTTTGAGGAAAATAATTTTTTGTATATGTATATATGTAGATGGATGTAAATACTGTCATGAGATTTGTTATAAATCTCCAATAAGCAGTATGGTTGTCATGTTGGTTTATTTTTAGTAGGTTGTTCACTGTAAATATTGCATAGAGCTAAGTTATAAAGATCCATGGGAAATATGTTTTTTCTTTTCAATGGTCTTGCCAGTTATAGGTGTCACTGAACACCGAGGACAATTTTCCCCTAAGGAGGAAGGGTCTGCAATAGCCCCGAGTTAAAAATCCATGTAATAAAGTTAATAAACAGAAAAATAAGACCAAGGGCATGGGGTGCATATTCCAAGAAGAATGTTGTGAAAAACATCCTAGAGGGTGTTCATTTGGTTTATTGTGGCTAAGGGTAAATTTGTAAAGGCAATGAAAAAAACTTTGGAAAGGAAAGAGGAAATTAATTGGCATTTTATTTATGAAAATAATGGAAATTAGGAAAAAAGGAAGGTTAAAGATCATAGGTTGCATGTGAGGAGGAAAATGAAGGAAAATAATGGAAATTGAAGAAAATAGAGGCCTCCTTGATAAAAATTCTTTTGAGGATCGGTTCACAAATTTTCTTAGTTTAGTTTTGGAGCTCTCTCTTTATTCTCTCTACTCTCTCATACTCTTGCACACTTAAAAAATTCTTGGAGTACTCTAGCATTGGAGAGAGGAAAGAAAAATAAGGACATGGAAGGAAAAGGAAAGTGAATATCAAGCAAGGAATAATTGGATCAGGAAGCTATAGCATGATTGGTTGCATGTATCATTTCCTTGCTAGTTTTGGCATGCATGGTACATGCATGTGTGTATTTGGTTCTCTTATTGTCATTGGCATGGATATTTCAATGTGTGATAGGAATTTTTAGCCTTGACATGCCATTTATCGATAGCCATGGTGTAATGGGGTTATTTTACTTGGCTGAGCTGGATTATTGGATGGTTTTGAAGCTGAATGGGGTGGTCTGAGGGAAATTCCCAATAGCCTAGGAATCCCTTCACCAGTAAATGATGGGATATATGGTAAAACCTAAGGGTGGAGACTAACAAATTCCTCACAGTTGAGTTGGAGAAATGTGGAGGCATCCATGCTTATCTAGGGCCTAGTTATCCCTTGACCAATATATGGAAGGATACATGGTAAAGCCTAGTTGTATAGATGATGTTTTAGGACCTAGGAATCCCTCGATCAGTAATGGTGGGATACACAGTAAAGCCTGAGAAACTGTGGTTGGTTTTTTTGTGAGTCCTACATTCATGCTTGGACTATGGGATAAGGGTGATTGGCTGAAAGAAATATTTTTTTCAACCCAATATATGGTCAGATGGTATGCGGAAGTCCCTGACTTGGTTGGATTTTGCATATGTTAATAAGAGATATTTTTCTTTCATATTTTATGAGTAAATGTTCTTTCTATTATGTGTCTTTGATGGTTTTTCTATCATTGTTATTCTACTAATTATATGCTTGATATAGGCATGGCTTTATGACATACTTTGGTTATGGATATCATCATATTTTGATTATTAAATGAAATGTAAATGAATGTATGACATAATATATGATAATAAAGTTATTATGAGAGGGCATAAGAACATCTTGATAAATCTCAAATACATATAAACCCCCATGTTTAAATGTGTATTTATGAGTTGTACATTACATGTTCATGATGTGTTTGAGGAAATTATTGTCATGGTTAAGATGAGTCAAGTCAATTCCTTGTTTAAGTTTTCCATTATAGGCCTTATATTCTTTTTATTTATCATTTATAATAGCTTCATTAAGTTCTGGGTAGAGTCCTAAGTCCTAGCCCTCAAAAAGTGGCCTAAATCCTACGATCGCTCACATAGAACTAGCTGAAAAAGTCTGAAGTTGCATGGAGGCCTTGTAGAAAATCCTATAGATTCACAAGATCACGCAATGTACTAAAGCAAAAGACAATAATCTACTTCTACATTCAACCAACAGAAGCCAATAGATCAATGAAAACAATAATCAACAAGAGGAAGATAAATCAATGGCACATAACACAAGATGTATCTAGGGAAAGCCACAACTCAAAACCCCGCTATCTGTATTGCATATATTAGAAATTCAAGATGATAATACAATGTTTTTTCTCACAAGAACAATCCCAACACTCTGTATAATCAATCCTCAACTCACAAGCAAGCTCTTGGCCAACACAGCGAATTATGTAGCTCTCCAAGCCCCTATTTAATTGCACAATTTCTATGGTTGAATAACCCATATTAATGGGAATCCAATGCATTCAAAATTGTGCAATCCAAACTAGGTCTAGTTCTTGATTGCATGCATGATCCACACAACTCAGTAAATCATACAGCTGATAGTAGATTGTCCTTGCACTCTAGTCTCAACTGGGTCTTTCTCAGAATCGACATGCATGAGTTTCTGATGAGGGAGTCTTCAGTTAACTAGAGTACCACTAGTGGATGCATTAGTGCATCAACTAACTAATAACTCTCTATTAGTTGCTCAAATAGTTTGGAACTAATTTAACAAAACTTAGCTCAGTAAACTAAGTTATCTAGTTACAACTCACAATTAACTCGCACTAAACCCCTAAAATAAATGGAGAACATATACATGACTTCAGAAAGACTTCCAACTTGAAATTCATAAGCTAATTAAGTTAGTTGAACTTAATTAACTATTTACAAGTTTCTATGAGAAGAGAATTTGATTTTAATTCTTAGTTTAATTCAAGGACAAGTTAAATTGGAATTTCTTGTTGCCATTTCTCAAAACTCCCTCTCGACAAGAAAGAGATTATCATCTACCCTGATCCTATCTCTGTGAAACTTGAATTTAAATTTTGACAATGCCTTTGTCAAAATGTCAGCATCTTTCCCCTCCGTGGCAATGTATTCTAACAACATAATAGACCTCAATACACAATCTCTGAGATGACGATATCAAATATCAATATGCTTGGACCAATTCTTAGGGAGTTTGATACAACTCTGATTATCATAGTAAATCACATTTGGATCCATCTGTTGACCAAACAAACCAACCAAGATCTTCCCCATCCATATGGCCTTACATGTTGCTTGACTCGCATCCATGTACTCTGCCTCTGCCGAACTGAGTGCAACCGATCTTTGCTTCCTGATGTACCATGAAACTGTTGTTGAACCAATACTGAAGATCCATCCTGATGTGCTCTTCCTATCGGATGGAATCCCTATCTAATATGCATCGTTGAAGCCTTGAAGCTTCACTCCTATTAGAGCCTAGATTAAACTCAGGCTGAAGGGAGGCAATCTTAGGATAACCACAAACCAAGCTTAACTTGGTAGCTAGCCCTACCAGGTCGGGAGAGGGCTCTCTCCTTGTTAATATCAGTGAGATGAATAAATTTAATATGGATTTTAGGCTAGGTATAGTATCTCTAGGGTTTTTTGATTGATTTTGATGGTTTGTTGCTGGATCAAATGGAGCAGGCAGCTTAGGGCTGGGAAATCAAGTCAGAATTGCAGGGTGTTCTATGGGGCGAGGTAGGTAGGTGTTTTGGCACTTGGAATTGAGTGAGATGGTAAGTATAAGATTGGTGAGGAGCTGAGAAGGGCATGCAAGGATCATGATTCCTCTTTAGACAACTGAAAACATCAATAACTAAATGTATTCCCAAGGCAGAGCACTGTTACCAATGTATTCTACCTATATATCTTGATTCATTTAGTTAAGAAGAATTAAATAGATTTTGGCACATTTAACACATGAGAAAAAACTAATGACAGAAGGAGAAACAATGCAAAAACACCTTACCACAAGAATCCCACAAAAATAGCTGCAAAGACTGGTTTATTTCCTTGCCAAACTACTGTAGAGATGTACAATGTAGCTCAAAGCATCCACAAGAGTCCAACCTTTATAAATGACTAAGAAAGTACATAATATAGGCATCAAACCACCTATGCTAGCTATCAGGGGTTGAATCCATGAGAATAGGGGTGGTTTCAATCATATCTAAACTAAGAACAAGAATAGAGGCAGTGGAACAACTTGCCTCTAAAACCAAAGAAACTGATTCATTTACCCCCAAACCACCTCAAAATGATGTATCTACCCTCTAGAGTCATTTTACAATTATATTTACATATCATAGCATCATTTACAGTCATAAATTCATCCACAATGAGAGTAAAAGTCAATTTGTGAAAACACTAGTTGAAAACTAGATTTTTGAGCAAAACTGGCAAAATTCATCCTATGCGCAGCGCCACTGTTCCTATATGCAGCGCCACTTCAGATCTAGTTTTAGAGGCCTTCCCCTTGACCAAATTGAGTCCAAGATGGCTTATTGGAAAGGTCCTCCTATCTAGTTTTTGGAACATCTTACATGTTTGCATTTGGAGGTCATTTGTCCCCTCAAAAGTGCAATCTCCTAAGACTGCTTCCTATGTGTCCAAAAAGTGGCAGAGAGTTCATTTTTTGATGGTTTTTTGACCTTTTTCTGACCAGGATCTTCTCCAAATTTGTTGAAACTTTCAAGGATTGATGTTATCATCATGTTTAATCTGAGTATGTAATCCACTTCTCCAAAAAGTGTCTTAGTCAAAAGCACAGCGCCACCTATTGCAATTTCCTGTGTTGAAAATTTCAAAATTTCAAAATGACAAAATTTCACCAAAACTTGCCCAAATTTGGCACAAGGCTCCTTCATTAGTTTCTTTGATGGGCTAGTGAGGCCTCAGCTGAGATCTTTAGCTTTTCATGCTCCTTTTTTCTTCTCAAAGCTTTCCTCAACCTTGCCTTTAGCTCTCTCATCCTTATATTGCATATTTTGTTCCGGGTCATATAGTGATAGGCCATGTGGCGAAGCATTTTATTTTCTTTATTGGCCTTCTCAAGCAGCTTTTCAAGGTGAATGTTGACCCTTTCAAGCCAAGTTTCCTGGTCATTCTCAATCTCTTGCTCAATGGAGGTCATCTTGACCTTTGCCTTCTTTGCCTTTTGTCGGTTCTCCTCGATTATTTGCAGCTCCATGAGGACTTACTTGTCAGTCAACTGCTTGTTTTCTTGCTCAAGATAATTGATGATCCACTTTTCCCTCTCCAAATTGACTGATAAGGATTGAATGTTAGCCTCTTGCTCCTTGATGATCATGTCTTTAGTTATATTTGTACTTTGAGTCTCCACATCAATGACATCAATTCCCTGTGTCTCCTCATGATCAACTAGGTTAAAGTCCCTCTCTTTCCCATCACTAGGATCCTTCTCATGAAATTTTCCCTTGTCTTTATCTTTTCCCTTACTGTGCTACCAACCTGTACTTGTTTAGCTGAAGATGAAGGCAAAGCCCCTTCCACTCCTTGTGGAGATAGCATTTTCCCATGGCTTGTAGATGAAGGCGAGACCCCTTCCACTCCTTGTGGAGATAATACTCACTTGGAAGCTGCAAAAAGTTTCCTAGTGCCTCTCTCGTAGATCACAAACACTGGCACTCCAACAGTTTCAGTTTCTTTGACTTATTCATGTCTTGAAGGTCCACCTTCCTCCTGATGCACTGATGAAAAGATTTGTGGGCCCTTGAACATCTAATGGGAAATGAAAGTCTCCCATGGCATGTTGATAAGGTTCAGATCATGTAGAACAATGATTTTAATCAATGAATAATGAAATATGTTGTTTAATTGTTGGGGATATGGCTTCTTTTTGACATAAAGCACCATCTTCTCAATATTTCGAAACATGAAGTAAGGAATATCCATCGTCCTCACTCTAGTAAAATGCATCAACAATCTAATGTGGTAAGCATACAACCGAGAAAACATACCTTCACAAGTAAAGTATTTGATGATGAACTTCATGAGTGGAGCAAACCTGTCCTCCAAGAATTTGAAGAGAAACACTCTCTTCAATTTGCCATGGTATTTAGCCTTGATGTAAGGCTCATAGTACTCGTTGTCAATGTACTATCCTTCGTTCCATTTTTCACCTACATTTGGAATGCTCGTAGCCTCTGAAATAATAGCAGGTGACAAAGTGAATGTAACTCCAACAAGGTTTACCCCATTATTGTCTAGGTGTGTCACAAATAACCTTGCTAATTCATGATGGAATTTGACACTCTCCACCATTTCACAGAAACCAAACCATGACTGATGTTTGAAACATGAGATGGCAAGTGGACAAGAAAGAAATTCCCTCAAACTAATGGGCTCCTCCCTGACTATGTTTCCCCCTTTGTGAGGCTTATTTTGTTGCAAATTTCTTTTCCTAGAACTATCACTAAGGGTATCTTCCTCCATTTCATACTCACTATCCCTCTCCATTTATTGTACTGTCGTTTGTCTTTATGGTCAATGAGGAGTGATGGATTGGTGAGCGAGGGTATGATGAGTATGAAAAGATTTTGATAGATGAATGGGTGATGGTGAATAAGGATGTGAATAGGATTTAGTGATTGAGTAGGGTTTAGGAATAGTGTACGATTTTGGGAGGATGATAGGGTTTAGGGTATATGTATGAAGTGGGGAAATATAGAGGGAATAATGTTTAGGGAATCTTATATGGGGAAAAGGTTTTAGGGAAGAGCAACTAGATGGGGGAAAACAACAATGAAACAATGGGCCTTTGAGTCTATGAGATATCTTAGGTGACAACTAGGGTTTACTTTCTTAAGAAACAAACTCACCAAAAACCAATTGCAAAAATTCTTTTGAGCAAGAATAGAAACGACACTTACTTGCAATGGATGAAATTTGGAGGTTTGAGGTGATTTAATGCACTTTGGAACAATTTAGCACATTTGAGAGCTTGGCTGCCAGGTGCGCAGTGCCCTCTCTTACATGCGTAGTGCCTCTTATATGCACAACACACATTCTGTTTAACACTGTGTGACTTGCCCAGGTGCGTAGCACCCTTTCTATGTGTAGCGCCAGCTGCCAGGTGCACAGTCCACTCAAATTTCTCCAAAAATGCTGTAACTTCCTCCTTTTGCTCAATGACAACTCAAAATTGCATTTTTGGCTCTCTTTAGCACTTGAAACTTTCAACAATGAAATGACACAAGATATGGGTGACCTTTAAATAGATTTTCAACCTTTGATTTTTCATTTTTTCTCAATCGACTTTATAATGTCCTTTGGCCCTTTTTTGAAATACTCTGTTTTTATGATATTTGACTTTTTGGCTTTTGACAAGTGGACTGATGCTTGATTGCTTGTCTATTTGTAGTGGCATGTACTTGGCAAATGTCACCAAGTGATCAGGAGCAGCATGTTGATCCATGAAATTACAAATAAATACAAATGCTCTGTTTTTCACCTCAAACTGGTTTTGAGGTGAAAATCTTATTAAATTTACAAATTATGATTTTAAAGCTTTCATGATGGTTATTGCCATCCTCATGTGTCTGCTAACTCTTATTGGTCAATGGTTACTGAAAATTTGACATGGTGAAACCATAATACCTAATGAAATTTAAACCCTAAGACCTAAGACCTATTTGATGAAATAGACTGAAAATGAACCTAAACCTAACCATTGACTGAATTACACAGGAAAAGTGGTTAGCAGATAAGTATCATGAGGGAAACAACTAGAATGTGACTACCATCAGTTGATCCAATGACCTAATGGAATGCAACTCATTGATAATGGGACTCCTAATATGAATGCAAAAGAGTGAATTTTGATCACTTATGGCAGTGTGAAGACGCTGACACTAACAACTCCCTTTGTCCGTCTGTATCATAATCCATACTGAGAAGTGCCCCTTAGGTATCTCATCAAATGCTTTGTTTCCTTACAATACGACTTGGTAGGCCTAACCATCACTTGACTAAGTTGGTTACACTACAAGAAGAAAGAACATTAGTGAGGGGAGAAAAATGTCACCATAAGCTCATTGGTGATGGTCAAAAGAGCCTTCATCACCAAAAACTGAACGTCACCAAAGGTGGCGTCACCAAAAGTATAGATGTTGTAGTGACATCCAAAGTATGTCACCAATAATGATTTATAATGAAGGATAGCGACTGTCACCATTTCATATGAGCAATGGTGGAAACTCACACAGATGACAGATGACAGTTCAGGCTCATAGAATGAAGAAAGGGAGGTATACGAAGGTTCCCCATTGACCAAGCCACATGTACACACGGGTTCACAAAACAAAAGGTGCATATAGTATACACACACACTTTCACGGAAGGAAAGGTGTGTACATGTTGGAAAACTTAGTTTTGGTCCATGGTATTTGCTCCATGGTATTGGTCCAAGGTATCTTGTCTAAAGTGTTGAACCTAGGTATTTGGTCCAAGGTATTGATTCTAAGTGTTTTTGAACCATGCTATTGAGTAAGGTCTAAGACTATAAAGGAGGAGAAGATCATTAGGCAAAGGTACTCAAGCATTGAATATCTAATGAAGAGTAAGATCTAGAATACAGGTCATTGGGTTATGGTGCACAACTGGATCTGAATCAACAATGAACCTGAGCACTTGATGAAGGATAAGTTCTATTGATGGGTCAAGATCTTAAGGCTTGAAGAGAATTATCTTTGTTTGATCTTTATCTGAATAACTGGCTCATGTTGTAATCTGTAAATATGATGATCTGGGTATAATTGACGTTAGAAATTGTTGTAAAGTTGAAATCATCATTTATAGATTTGTAGATAGGTTCACTTTAGAAAAGGTGCGTATACATGTTGGTACTGCATACCAAAACAACGTATACGCAGGTTCGCCTTGAGATACCGGCGTATCTACGCCGGATCAACACATTGAATTAGTGTATACCTAATAAAGTATGCTTTAGCTACTTCTATTTGTTGTTGCAGTGTTCTAGGTTCTGGCTTGGTTTCTGGTTACTGTTACTGTATTCTGGCTACAACATTCTGAGAAGTGGTTGATTGATTCAGTTTTGGTTGGTGCAAAGGAGATTGGTTGATGCAGATATAATTGATGGTTGATTGATGTTATTTATGGATCCAGTCTAAAAATTTATGAAACATGGTCCCTGGAAGAAAAGAGAAGGTTGTAGCCTCCTGTAGGCCTACACCTATGTACTAGTAAACACAACAACTAGTACAAGAGCTAGGGGGTTGTAGCTCCCTTCCAGAAGAAGCTGGAGAAGGAGAGAAGGTTGTAGCCTTCTGCAAGTAGAAGCCTGCATACTGGTATAAGTCCGCACTAGTGCAAAAATTGTAAAAGGAAGTTTCTTATTAAAAGAAGATAGAGATGATTGCAGCAGGTGGTTTTCACCCACATCGGGTTTCCACCTTATATGTTGTGTTCATGTGTGTGATTGTCTGTTCTATTTTACTGCACTTGGTTACTGTTTATATGGTTCTGATGCACAGATTAAAGATCAACATATGATGAATTAACTAAGTTATAAGTTTGAAGAGTATATGCTAGTTGCCTTACATACAACTGCATATACACGCAAGTTTAATTAACTGAAGTAGAATATATGAATCTGATTATGGAAATGAAATATTATTGACTTGCTAATATTGATTTACCCACCTTGTTTAGTATTATTTCCAACAATTGGTATTAGAGTAGGTCCTTCAGAAGAAGCTTGATCGCTTGAAGGAAGATCTATAATCATGAGTAACTACGAAAGAGAGGGATCCATTAGACCACCAATCTTTGATGGGAGCAACTTTTTTTATTGGAAGGTAAGAACTACAACCTATCTTCAATCTCTTGGAACAGATGTGTGGGAAATTGTGGAAGGAGGATATACATTTCCATCAGCAATTCCTACAAATACGATAGTTAAAAAGCAATATGAAACCAATGCCAAGGCTGTCAATACGTTATTGGGGAGTATGTCACAATCAGAATTTGTAAAAGTTATGCATCTCAAAACTACCAATGAAATATGGGACAATATCGTTCTAAGCTATGAAGGAGACAATCAGGTAAAACGCGCAAAGCTGCAATCTCTTAGAATTCAATATGAAACTCTCAAAACGCACAATGATGAAAGTATAGCTAATTACTTCTTACGTATAGATGAGATTGTTAATTGCATGAAGAACTTGGGTGAAGAGATAAAAGAAGTTATTTTAGTTGAAAAGGTTTTAAGATCCTTGTCTACTAAGTTTGAATCAAAAGTTTCTGCCATAGAAGAAAAGAAGGATCTTCAGAGTATCACTTTGACACAACTGCACGTAATCTTAATTTCTTTCAAAATGAGAATAGGAGGTCCATCAGACATGAGAGAAGCCGCATTCAAAGCTTCAAGAAGACAAGAACTCAATGAATCAAGACATATTTCAGAAGAAGAGGAAGAAGCAAACTTTGTCAAAAACCTTCAACGAGGTTCTGGAAGATTCAGAGGTAAACTACCTTTCAAATGTTTTTCTTGTGGAAGAGTCAGTCACTATGTTGCCAAATGTCCACATAAGGATAATCTTGATACAGGTAAGGAATCAACAAAATGGAATAGAAAACAAAGTGGAAGTAAGAAGAGCTACTATACGCATGAAGATAGAGATGGTTTATCAAACAGTGATGAAGATAATAATGACTATAGACTTCTGATGGATTTTGAAGATGATGATTTCTTGGATGCTTTAGATGAAGATAATATTTATGAAGAAATGTCTAAACTCAAAATCTGTTTAGAAGAAAAGCATATGATTATAGATACTCTGACATTCCAACTTGATGAAAGAGAAAAACACAATGAAAAACTAGAATGTGAAATTGTGGGTCTGTTATCACCCTAAAATCTTTGTCTCTAAGCTTTGGAAAGTTGCCTTGTTTCCAGTCATAGCCTTATAATTTTTGAGTCTCAATAGTGTCATTCTCATTTACAAACCCTCTTTCTCTTCATGGTGTTAAAGGGTCTCTAGGTCATTTCATGCTTTAAGGGTTAGGTCAAGGTTAGAAGTCTTTTAACGTCATATCTCTTTTCCAAATAAAGTTTCACAGCCTCATTTCATGTTCTAGAAGCCTTACTAGGTGTTTAAAAGTCATAGTTTACATCATTTTGGAGAAATTTTGAAACTAGCTACGAAATCACTAAACTAGGATTTTTCATAGCGCGCTACGAAATCCCTGAAAAAACCTGTTTCAGCATAAAAAACTCTATTTTCTGCTTTTACGAGTTAACTTCCAGAAGGTTTCCTGAGCAGCTGAGAACTCAATTTTGAAAACTAAAAGAGGCTTTTGTTCCTAACATTCTGAAATACAAAGAATTCTTTCATTTTCTTCAAATTCATTTTGAGGTGGGAGGAATTTATGGTTAAACTTGCACTACGAAACTGCTGAAAGTCAAGCTTTGTCTTCTGGTTTTAGCAGTCTTTTTCAAGATCCGTTTCTGGTTACAGGAAAATATATTTTTGAATTTTGAAGGAGGTTTATCTTTATAAAATATCCAAATACAATAATTTATCTCAGTTTATTCATAAGTGTTTTCAGTTGGGAGATACTAAGCTTTCATTGAGACCCTAATTTCAGAGAACGGATTTTTCCTGTTTGACATGTGTTTGTCAAGGACAGATTCTGGACAGCTGGAGAAGTTTTTTAAACAACCAAGAGAGGTTTTTGTTCTAGACATCATGGAATACAAACACCTCCTTTAGTTTTGAAAAATGTGTCATGGATAAGGAGATAAAGGCTTGTTCCCACGTGCCAACTTTCAAGGATCCTAAACCTAAAAATAGGGAAACATGTTCCCTAATTTCTAGGGCTTGTCATCAACAGTCAGGTGACAATGTGGGAGGCTTCATCAAATTCGACTTCATGAGGTTTCAGCTATCAAAGAATGCATTTAATTTTTAGTTAAGGTGGTTTAATCATAAATAGGAGTTACACTCCTAATTGTTTTAGGTCTCTAGGACTGCTAGTTAGCTGTCATTTGCATTTAATAGTTAGTTTTAAGTGTCAATAGGTGTCACTGATGGAAAATTCGAATTCCCCTCATGCTGGAGGAGGAATCTAAGTCATGTAATGAACTCTATATATTGGAGAATATGTAATGCACAAAGGGTTGGAATTTTTTGTAAAGAACTTTCATATGGTGCTTTTGTGTAAGACACTGTTTTAAGGAATACAATATTTGGCATTGGTTCTCAGGATTCAGAAGGAATTAAATGTTCAAAATGTCTTATGGTTCTCCTCTTCTCATTACTTACAGTGGTATGAATGTATGATTAATTATAATTCATTGGTTATGCTCTAACTTCCTTCATACATTTGTGGACTGTGTTTCCTTTATGCTACTGATTTTCTCTCCATATGTTGAATTCTAGATGCCCTTACTTCCATGTAAAGCTAATATTATTGTCATACTGAAGCATTTATTGACTCCATAAGCCCAATGGATATTTACTAATTGTTTTCAACCATTCATATTTCCTCACTTATTTCATAGAGTTAGCCATCTAATTCATTATCAAAATCTTTAACCTAGGGAGAGAGCCCTCTCAGGTTGAGGAGGCTAAGCCTTAGCCAAAAGTTGGTTTGAAATAGTTACTCAAGGTCTACCTGATCAGTAGCCTATCAGGGTGAGCTTTTGTGATAACAGGGTCTAAGAAAAGATATTGAGAAAACAAAAGCTCTCAATCTCATATTTGCTAAAGGATTAGAAACTTTAGATGAAATTATCAAAGTGCAGTGTTATCCTCTAATAAAGACAGGTCTTGGATAGACTGAAGAAGAATCTCAAGCACAGAAGCCGTAAACCTCCACTAAAAGCTATCTTGATGCGACAAATAGCAGTGAACAGTTTGACAATCGTCAGCAAAGGCATAAAGCAGTTCACCAAGTAAATTAGGTTCAATCTACTTCAAGGATGAACAGAAGTTACAACCAACCTTAGGTAAATCATACTCAATTTTCTTCAAGAATGAATCACCAGGTCAATAAATTCAATAATAGTAGGAACTTCTTTAATGGCCAATGTTTTTCATGTCATAACTTTGGACATAAAGTTGCTCAATGTGTTGCTTACAAGACCATCATGACTAGATAAGCACGAAATCAAAGGAATGCGATAGAGATCATGAAAAGAACCTGCAATAACTTTTTGGTTCATGAAAATGAAATAGAATTATCTATCTGTAACAACTTCGGTCATGAAGATTCTGAATGCAGGAGTAAATTTTGGCAAACATCCCAAAAGGAGAAAACTTCATTGAGTCCCAAAATATGGAGAAAGAAAGAAGCACAAACAGAAAGATGTGGTATAGCCTTGTATGTAGAAGGACAAGAAAATCAGTGGTACATTGACAGTGGATGCTTGAAACACATGACAGGTGATAAAGAAAAACTTCAGTCATACAATGCCTTAGAAAAGGAAAAGAAGGTCTCATTTGGAAATGACACTCCTGCTGTCATAAAAGGTAAAGGTTCTGTTATCTTAAAAGAAAAGGTTAAAGATGAGAATGTTATGTATGTTGATGGTCTAAAGCATAACCTATTGAGTGTTAGTCAAATGTGTGATCAAGGAAACGAAGTAGTATTTCGATCGAATGGATGTGTTGTTCGTGAGCTTGATACAAGAGAAACCATGATCAAAGGCATAAGAACTCCAAATAATTTATACATACTCAAGGGAGGACAACAATAGTGCTATCTGAGAAAAAATGATGAACACTGGCTATGACACAGAAGATTGGGGCATCTGAGCTTCCCTCAAATAAGGAAAGCATGAAAATTCCAAGCTGTTCGTGATCTTTCTGACATCAACATTCCATAAAATACGATATGCAAATCATGTCAATTTGGTAAGAAAACCAGAGCACATTTCCTTGAGAAGGAAGGATCAGCTAGTAAGCCTCTTGAACTTATTCATACTGATTTATGTGGTCCATCAGGGAAAAATTCATCTCGTGGAGAAGAATACTTTATATTGTTCATTGATGATTTTTCCAGAATGTGTAGGATACGACTTCTAAAGCATAGAGATGAAGCATTTGAAAATTTCAAAGCCTTTAAAGGTTTGGTTGAAAATGAATCAGATCGCAAAATCAAATTCCTCAAATCTGATCGAGGAGGGGAATTTACCTCGAATGAATTCTTCAACTTCTGTGAAGAACATGGAATAAAAAGATAACTCTCCACCACAAGGACTCCTTAGTAAAATGGAGTGGTAGAAAGGATGAACAATACTATTCAAAAAATGGCTCATGCCATGCTAGATGAGTCTGGAACTCTTGCAACCTTCTAGGGTGAAGCTGCATTTGCTGCCGTCACTATCCTCAACAAAGCAAATGTTTGGGTAAATGACACTCAAACTCCACATGAAATTTGGTATGGTAAGACTCCTACTATAGAATACTTCAAAGTTTTTGGAAGCAAATGTTACATCAAAAGGACTAATGAAAAACTTGGTATGTTTTAACCTAGAGCAGATGAAGGCATTCTCCTTAGTTACTCTTCTTGAAGTAAAGGATATAAGTGTTATAATAAAAGACTTAGGAAAATTATTGAAAATATTGATATTGTGGTTGATGAAGCAGGCAAAAATCCAAAGCAGGTAAAAACCGAAGAGTGTGAAGAAGATGAGGATTATCCTTCCACATCAAATCAGACTAATTCTGAAGAAGAAGAAATCAATGAAGCACTAGACGAACAAACAATGGCAAAAGAAAAGACTCCATCCAGGTATGTTCAGAAAAATCTTCCAGAGACTCAAATTTTGGGACAGAAATAGGTAGGTGTGCATACAAGAAGAACTCTCACATAAGCTTCAAGCTATCTAGCATTGCTTTTCTCCATCGAACCTCAAAATGTAAATGAAGCATGCAAATATGAATGTTGGGTCAAGGCCATGAATGAAGAACTTGAGCAAATTGAAAAGAATAATACTTGGGAATTGGTTCCTAGACCTCATGATAAGAATATCATAGGAACCAAATGTATATTTAAAAACAAGCTAAATGAAAATGGTGAAGTTATCATAAAAAAGGAAGACTTGTTTGTAAAGGATATGCTCAACAAGAAGGTATAGATTTTGAAGAAACTTTTGCACCTGTTGCTAGAATTGAAGCCATAAGAATGTTCCTTGCTCTTTCTAGCTTTCAGAAATTCAAAGTATACCAAATGGATGTAAAATTTTCCTTTCTTAATGGAGACTTAGAAGAAGAAGCATATATTGAGCAACCAGACGGATTCATCCTTGGAAATGATCCAAAGCTTATATGCCGACTCACAAGGGTTCTCTATGGTCTAAAATAATGGTATTATCATCTTGACAAATACCTCCATCAACAAGGTTTTTCAAAAGGATTAGCTGATAGAAATCTATATACAAAGATTGATAATGATAAATTGCTAATACTTGTTGTGGATGTTGGTGATATCATTTTTGGTAGCAATGAAGAAGCCATGAGTCAAAACTTTGCTTTGGTAATATAGAAAGATTTGAAGTTTCACTGCTTGGTGATCTCACATATTTTCTCGGCCTACAAGTTCAACAAAATAAAGATATCACAAACCAAGTATCTCAAGCAGATCTTGAAAAAATACAACATGGAAGATTCTAAACCAGTATGTACCCCCATGGTAACAGGCTGTAGTGTCAGCTCAAATGATGAATCAACAGTAGTACATCAACCAACCTATAGATCCATGATTGGCAGTTTACTTTATCTAATAGGTACCTGACTAGACATCATGCATGCAGTGGGAATAGTTGGAAGATTCCAAGCAAATCCAAAGGAATCAAACCTTCAGGAAGTCAAAAGGATCTTCAAATATCTTCAAGGAACTCAGAATTTTGGTTTATGGTATCCTAGGGATATAGATCTTACATTTCATGCATATACAGATGCAGATTGGGTAGGAAACGTGGATCACAGAAAAAGCACTAGTGGTGGTGCATTCTATATTGGTTCCATATTAGTGTCTTGGTTCAGCAAGAAAAAAAGTTCAATTGCATTATCTATAGCTGAAGCAGAATATGTGGCTGCTGCATCTTGCTACATACAACTCCTTTGGATGATTCAAACATTGCAAGACATTCAGATCACATGTACTCCACCCATCTCCATTCTATGTGATAATACAAGTGCAATAAGTATTTCAAAGAATCCAGTCATGCATTCCAAGACTAAGAACATACCCATCAAATATCATTTCTACGTGAACAAGTGCTCTAACAAAAGGTCAAATTGGAGGATGTTCCCTCCAAAGAACATGTTGTTGATATATTCACCAAACCACTGCCTAGAGAGACATTTGAATATCTCAGACAGAAGCTGGTAGTAGTTGATGCATCATCTTGTTGTTAAAACTTATCTATTTTAGAGAAAAGTGGTTGTACGCGAGTTTAATGAAGTGTATCCACATACATACGCCAGTTTTTATGGATACGGTCACGTATTTGTTGGTTTGAAGAAAAAAAGTGGATGAAAGGAGTCTGATATGGGTCTGACAGTGATCATCTGGCACAGATTCAGGGGGAGTATATACTTATAGTAATGCATTGTTGGCATTATCTTAGAAGGTCTTGGTACAAATTCACTGTTGTTTTTGATTTAGGTGGAACAGATTCAGGGGGAGATCATGGTTGCTGGTTTGGATGGTGATTGACAGTTGCTACTGATGATAGTTGCTGATAACTATCATTGTCTTGTTTTAGATATTTGGTCTATATGTCATGTATATCTTTTATTGACAAGGTCATGAAACGACCTATTTTGTTTCCCAACTATGCATGGGATAGATGATGTAATGTTCTAGTTCTGACATGTATAATCATTTGTTATATACCCACTTGGTTGTGTGGATGAGTCAAACTTGGTATATCCCCACTTGGTTGGCAGATGGGTGTATGTATGAGTCATTAGTGATAGGAAGGTCATTTATGATGTATGTATAGAATCATCTTTTTTCAGACCTTGCTTATATTCATGGGGAGCATGGATAGCACACTTCAGCATATTAGAGAATTCAACATGCATTGAGGGGGAGCATAACCCTTTTCCCTTGATGACAAAGGGGGAGAATGACTTGGGGTTGCCATCAAGTCCAAAGGGGGAGATTATTGGCATTATGATACAGATTTGGCACTATGACACAGGTGTTGTCCTTGATGGCAACTCACACAGATGATAGATCACAGTTCAGGCTCATAGAATGAAGAAAGAGAGGTATACGTAGGTTCCCCATTGACCAAGCTGCATGTACACGTGGGTTCACAGACCAAAAGGCGCGTATAGCGTACACACACACTTTCACAGAAGGAAAAGTGCGCACATGTTGGAAAACTTTGTTTTGGTTCGTGGTATTTGGTCCATGGTATTTTGATCCATGGTATTGGTCCAAGGTATCTTGTCTAAAGTGTTGACCACACGTATTTGGTCCAAGGTATTGATTCTAAGTGGTTTTGAACCATGGTATTGAGTAAGGCCTAAGACTATAAAAGGAGGAGAAGATCATTAGGCAAAGGCACTCAAGCATTGAATATCTAATGAAGAGCAAGATCTAGAATACAGGTCATTGGGTTATGGTGCACAGCTGGATTTGAATCATGGATGAACTTGAGCACTTGATGAAGGATAAGTTCTATTGATGGGTGAAGATCTTAAGGCTTGAAGAGAAGTATCTTTGTTTTTATCTTTATCTGAATAACTGGCACATGTTGTAATCTGTAAATATGATGATCTGGGTATAACTGACATCTGGAATTGTTGTAAAGTTTAAATCATCATTTATAGATCTGTATTCAGGTTCACTTTAGAAAAGGTGCATATACACGCTAGTTCTGCATATCAAAACAGCATATATGGAAGTTCACCTTGAGATAACGACGTATCTATGCAGGTTCGACACATTGAAGTACCGTATACCTAATAAAATATACTTTAACTACTTATGTTTGTTGTTGCATTGTTCAAGGTTCTGGCTTGGGTTCTAGTTACCATTACTGTATTCTGGTTACATCATTCTGAGAAGTGGTTGATTGGTTCAGTTTTGGTTGGTGCAAAGGAGATTGGTGGATGTAGATATAATTGAGGGTTGATCGATGTTATTGATGGATCCAGTCAGAAAATTTATGAAATGTGGTATGTGGAAGAAAATAGAAGGTTGTAGCCTTCTGTAGGCCTACACGTACGTATTAGTAAACACAACAGCTAGTACAAGAGCTAGGGGGTTGTAGCTCCCTTCTAGAAGAAGCTGGAGAATGAGAGAAGGTTGTAGCCTTTTACAAGTAGAAGCCTGCGTACTGGTATAAGTATGCACCAATACAAAAATTGTAAAAGGAAGTTTATTATTAAAAGAAGATAGAGACAATTGCAGTAGGTGGTTTTCACCAACATTGGGTTTCCACCTTATATCTTGTGTTCATGTGTGTGATTGTCTATTCTATTTTACTGCACCTAGTTACTGTTTATATGGTTCTGATGCATATATTAAAGATCAACATATGATGAATTAACTAAGTTATAAGTTTGAAGAGTCTACGCTAGTTTCCTTACATACAGCTGCATATACACGCAAGTTTAATTAACTGAAGTAGCGTATATGAATCTGATTGTGGAAATGAAATATTATTGACTTGCTAATACTGATTCACCCCCCCAGTATTATTTCCAACATGCATCGCCAAAAGTATAGGTGTTGTAGTGACATTCAAAGTCCGTCACCAATAATGATTTATAATGACGGATAGCGACTATCACCATTTCATATGAGCAACGGTGACAGACCATAACCTCTATCACCAAAAAATGAACGTCACCAAAGGTGGCATCGCCAAAAGTATAGGTGTTATGGTGACATTCAAGGTCCATCACAAATATTGATTATAATGACAGATAGTGACTATCACCATTTCATATGAACACCAACAATTTATTGTGATGGATCTTTCATGGCCGTCACTATTGGTGCATATATATGGTGACGTTCGTTGACCATCACCAAAAGCCACATTACCAGAAGTATAGGTGTTGTGGTGACATTCAAGGTCTGTCACGAATAATGACTATAATGATGGACATCGATCGTCACCATTTCATATCGACAACAATGATTTATGGTTACAGACCTTTGAGGGTCGTCACTATTGATGCATATATATGGTAGTGTTTGTTGATCGTCACCATTTCATATTTGGTGAGGGTCGAAAAATGTCACCAAAGCTCATAGTTGATGGTCAAAAGAGCCTCCATCACCAAAAATTGATTGTTGCCATTCCATATGGATGTCAGTGCATGATGGAATCAAACCACCAACCTCCTACTTGTAAAGTAGATGCTCTTCCATTGTGCTAGCACCCTTTAAAGAATTAGACTTAAAGTATCAGAAATATTTTACTAAACAAGCAAAGCAACATCGAAGTTGTAGGTCCCTACCTAATGGTTATAGAAGTTATGAAAAGTGGGTGGAGGGAAAAATAATTACGTATAAGAGAATCAATATGTTCAGTTGAATACTCAATTATAAGTGAAACTCTAAAGACAATTATAATCTATAAATGACCTATAACTAGCAAATTCACCAAATTGCAAAGGAAATGTCATAAGTGGATAGCATATGGATGAAGAATATTGATGAAGGCAAATGCAATATGTTATAAGTTGAGTGAGAGAAAAATCTCAATGTTGTTGTTTGGTGTTTAGATATATGAATGATATCTAAACTTCTGTGAAAATGTAACGCGGATCTCCG
>APFE030119212.1:186037-211607 GCA_000404065.3 Pinus taeda | reverse complement strand
GCTTCACCTTCATTCTTGAGTTTCTTTTGTTTATTTGAATTTGACTTGTGACATTCTTTATCTCACAAGGAATCAAAATCATCACTAGTATTGAATTCATCCAACACGGACTTTGGAGATCCCACTGACATCTACATTTTTGTTGCCATGCCTGAAAACCATGGAGATCCATGTCTATAGTAGAATAAGATGTGTGTTTGCTGCTTAAGAACACATCCCTTATTAACCATTGTTACCTAACAGAAACCAAAGAGACAACACAATATCAATGTACACAAAATCCCCTACTGAAATATAATCATAACTTAGTTAAGAAGTCTAAAAGATGTTCTTAATTAATAAACTTTGTATTTGGAAATTTTGTTTCTTTATATTTAAAAAATACTATGTTGTACAAAACTTCTGTTTATTTATCGAAGCAATTATATCATAAAATATGTCACATGGTAGCAATCTACAATACCTAAAGTAAAAAGACAAATTTGCTCAAGAAAATAGATTTAGAAAAGAGCTTTGAAAACTATAAGTTTGTCATCAAAGCTTTAATTAGTTTAACAAAAAACTAGTTGGAGTTTGAAAACCAAAACCATTCATAGGAAATGAAGAGGACAATGGCGAAAGTTGCTTTCATACAAATAAAGCTAGAGTCACTATTGTCATTGCATATAACTGAAATTTGGGCAGTGGTCTAACAATTAGAGCTTATTTGCAGGGAAGACTCATCAATTCCATCATTTTTTTCCACAACCTATTATGTCTCTATATCCAGATCAGATAGCTTGTTATTCTCAAGTTCTACCTTTCAAGTGTTGATTTCTAGCTCACCCTTTAAAACACAATTCTACCACTCCATTTGATTTTGTTTTGTCAAGGGAATTGGTAGGACCTTCCCATCCTCTGTTTTACATCAATCAATAACCATTCATCAATGATATAAATAATAATAGATACACAACAAAGGCCAAAGATGCACTTGTTGTATACATATGTTCTATGAATCATCTAACCTTACTGGTGCAAAGAGCTCACCCTGAAAAAATAGCATCCACGTGGAATTTACAAAAACCAATCAAAATATGAACATCCTTTTAATCAATAAAATCTCTGACTTAAAATAAGAGTGGCCTAGAATTGAATTTTATATCAACCATGTCAAGTAACTAACATTAGGTGAGAAATACAAGCCATGCATATTGGATTAGAGAAACAATTTATGTGATAATGCTCAGAATCAAACAAATGACTTACATATAAGAAACACAAATAAATGACTTACAACTAAGACATGAGGTTGCCCTTTCAACCCTGTTGTTAAATAAGTCTTCTTTATGTCACAGACCATTAAACGTTTTCTGATACCAAGTGGAAGTGGTATTGTAACATTCACCTCTGATTGAGTCTGTGTTCATGACTACTTCTCAAGATCCGACCCATTACCAGCATTTGGGGCTAGATAAGATACATGCAAAACCCATCAACATGAAAATGAAATCTACATCCTTGTAAAAAAATGTGAGGAAAAACAAATCCACAAATTGAAACAGACTGTAGGATAACTCATTCCCACAACATGATTATCCTATCATGAACAATAAAGAAGGAAATCAAGAGAAATATAATTTTTGCCACATTTTGATAGTCATTTCCTTTTGCATATTCTATGAGAAATTGATGAAAAAAGTCAGTTAAAGCTTTTCAACATCAAGATTATAGTAAAACATAAAGGAACCTCTCCAACGCATATAATCCTAAACATAATTATTTATACATATAATTATTTATTGAAGACATTGTATTTTGTGAAAATATGGGAGTCAAATCTTTGAAATAACACAATTTATGGTACCACTACCTTACGAAGTCCATTTATTCGAGTATTTATGAAGTCCATTCAAGAATTTCTTCAAAGCTCAAAGTTCAAACAATTAACATGTAGCCTAAAAAAACCCAGATTTGAGAAAGAGATAACCCAAAGATGTAGAGTATATATCTCATATTTATATATCCTAATTTCCATACGTTGAAATGACACTTTTTAGCATGCTATTGTGAATTCAACCCAAAATGCTAGAAAAAAATATTGATGGTTATTTAAAAAAAAAATGGAAACTAGGTCCAAATTCCACTTTGAACAGCTCCTTTGGGGAATATAATTGTGGCATTGAATTCCTCTTTTCGAGAGGACCAAAATCTATCTAAAGATCGTCAAATCTGGATAAGTAGAAGTGGAATTTTGAATTTATGTTTCTCTCGTGTAAATTATTTAGGTCGGCTTCAACTATATGTCGGCTTAAGAAGATCAAAAGTCATGTCCCCTCAACTACACTAAATTGTATATATAGAGGAGCACTGCCTCTCATTTGGTACACATCAATCAAGAGAAAAAGATATCTTTGTGGTAGCGAAGATTAAGGAGGATAAATTCTAGTTATTGTTGGGATTGTTTTGGTTAGGGGTTTGTCATAATAGGTCTGAGTTTGAAGCACTGCTTTGCTATCATTAAGGAAAATCTTATATATGGTTCGTGACATGTTTCGTATGCGACTTCCTCCTATAGTTTGGCTGCAACTAGAAGATATTCTCACAGCTTGACCGTAGGCCTTGAATCACTTGCCCAGGAAGCTAAAATACAATATAAATTCGTTGACCTTATATGATAGTATTCATGTGCTTGTTAAGGATGACATGGAAACTTAAAAATAGGCTAGGACTACTACAAATAATAGAGCCCTTGTAAGAAGAAAAAGGTCACACTGTTTACAGAATTCAAGGGTTGGAACAACATGCTTCAGAAGCCCTAATCTAGAACCACAGAGATAATATCAATGGTGACCTTAATGTGGTCATAAACTAGCTCCTTAAGTCAATGAAAGGGATCATCATGTGAAATAAGGACGGCCGTAGTAGAACGGAGGATTTTTGGATCAGTTAACTTAGAAAGCATTGGATTTTTGTTGCCCTAACCAGACTGATCTTGTACAACAATATGATTTGTCCTCTATGAACAAACTGCCTAGACTATAGGATTGAATGGATCTAACAGAAGTGATGCCTGATCTTCATATTGGAAAGTTATTTTATATCATTTTACTCTCTCTCTTTCTCTAATGAACATTTGATGATAATAATAAGAATATTTGATCAAGGGTTTTCCCCATATTGGGGTTTTTCCCTAGCTTGAACCATATTCTCGTGTCCTTTTGTCTTGGCTTGTCTTCTGCATCTATCATTTATGTTATTTCGTTAGTTATTATTATATAATGTCTAATGTGATTGGTAAATGGATTAATGGGCATATGGTCAAATGAAGTATCTAACCTAAGCAAAGAACATGCTAACTGAAAATTAACATGGTATCAGAGCTCGGGTGAGGACAAGCCCAAGCTTAAAGAGATTGCAATCACTAAAGAATTTCATTGATGCCTACAGCTCTCTGTGGTAAATCAAGTCAGAGTTCAAATCTCGGTTATTTCTCAAGGTCTTCTTCAAGCCCTAATCAGTAAACATGGGCAACAATCCTAAATATGTTCAACTATCATGAGCAAAAGTTGGAAGACAACAAGGTATGTTCTGTACTTTATAATAGTCCTACTCATCAAGCTTAAGACTGTATCATCATCATAAGCTTATGGAAAGATATTTTCTATGATCCTTGGAGGTAAGGTCAATCCTATACAAATATTTGTTTGAAATACTATTCTCATCTCTAGAGGACTGATCAAGTGTATGATATATCTATCTAAGATATATCGAATACTTCAGATAACAAGTATAGGCTTGCATTCATTCTATCATTACTTTTGAAGCTAAGATTCTTTCCTAAGAAGTTACAGTCCTGGACATCGATCAAGAGTACCAAATCCTAGACCAAAACATATTTTAGAAGGGTCCGAGAATATAAAATTCCTCCATCAAATTTTGAGTATGATCACCATTATCATTGATTAGTATCAACTATTCAACACCTATTCTCTCTATCAGTGCCTCTAGTTTTGGAAGGATCGAATCATCTAACTTGTTGTAGGAATAAGGCCAAAGGATTGTGTAAGAGAAAAGTTAAAGAAGGATCATATTGATCTCAAGAGACATATTATGATTATGTTGGAGGTATCCCTAAAACAAGGTTATCGATAATCTGAGCACAGGAAGGTTCGATTAGTCAACACTGGGAACTCGATGGTCATTTTACACAATCTCTTAGCCTCCTTGAAGGCCATTGTTGCAGTGAAATTATAGTATATTCATGTTGGTGAAAGTTACAGTGACTATGTAGACTTGGTTATTATTATTTGGAAGGCTCATATCTCAACCTTGTGTCATATTGAACTTGCTTGCTGACTGAAGCATGATAACCTTGTCATTAACATAACTCTGTGGCCACCTTGAGAGATAATTGATTCATTATACCATCCTACAACTCGCAAGTTGATTGGCTATTAACTTTAGATATATGTGAGCATGAAAGTTTAAATAAATCATCTTTGTCGATATTCTGACAAAGGTAAACTGTAGCAGAGAGACCAAGATGACTCTATTTGATGGAAAAAAATAACACAAATGAGACTAAATGAACACAGTTCACATAAAAATGGTTTTAAACTTTTATTGTTGAATATATTACAATTGTGATAATTATCATCAACACATGTATCTATTGTCCTTTGATAACACTAAAGTTTGATAACTTAAAAGCAATACAACTAAAACACAAACAAAAAAAATTACTTCATGTAGAATTGCTTGCCAAGACTCTCATCAGATTTATAGTCATGTGTTTGTGCTTTATTGTTATGACATTCACTATTTCCAAACTAAGGAAAACATGGACAAAGATAAAAATAACTTGGCGAAATTGAAGGCTCTATTTTCCTTATTAACATCTTCCTTTGACAAGGATATTGGTCATCTATAATTCTTTGGGCACTCAGAACTGGATGTTAATTGGATGAATGCATAAGGTTAGATTTAGGATACTTCCTTATCTCCCTTAGCTACTCATATGAAAGAGCTCTCTAGGCAGTTCTAGATGATCATAACCTCTCATTTGTTCATAGAACTTAATATCACAACATATACTCTCTCAAAGGAAGGACTGCAGTTGTAGGAGAACTATGTTCTGGAGAAGGAATTCATTGGTGGTCATTTATCTTATTTAAGAGAAAATCATAATAGGTTCCACAACATGGATACCTTCCTTCAGAGCATTCATATCAAACTACAATTGTTTAACATTTTTAATTTGCAGTAAACAGAGAAAGGTAATTTTATTGATGTCCAACAAATAACAAAAAAATATGCCAATGAAATTAGAATATACAATGAGTAATTACCAATATGTAGGGGTATCCTACGCTACCCTGAAAGCATAAAGAGAAACTTTTTTAGTTTTGTTAGAGTGCACTTTTGCCAAATTTTTAATTCTAAATTTGGTTTCTCTTTACAGACAACTTCCACACAAGTCTCCCTAAGATCCCACTTTTATCAATAAATGATACCCACATTTAGTGCAAAAACCACTAGTGGAGTTTTAAGGCCTCCTAGTCATTAGGGAAGTTGATTATTAGGGTTACTTGTGACATCCTATGTATTTTTCAAATGCCAATACACCATATATAATTCTTATGTATTTTAGAAACTCCAGTACAAAATCAATATTACTGGGAGTCATCAAGGCCAGCAAATATATCTTCAACCATATACATAGTGAAGACATACTTGTTTAATAGTGATGAGGTGATATAACATAATATGCTTTGGTACAAGTATTTGTTGGTAAAAGTGTCAATATGCTGGAATAAATAGGCCTATAATGTTGTAGTTGAAAATACATCTGGAAATAGGCCTATTATACTATGCTTCAATCTATTGGGAATGGGAGATCTATTGCATAATTTCCCTCAAACAATAAAGTTGTTTCATGATTATCTCTAAGGTTGCAATGAAACCCTGAAACCACATGTGACATGGTAAAAAAAATCCTTAAAGTAATTGGCAACAATTGTGGCCAAGGTCAATCTCTAAGTTCTCTTTGCATAGAACAATTTTTTTGAATAATTGAATAATTTTGTCTAACAATAGTAATATATCCTCTGTACCAAATACATTAATTTTCCCTAATGACTTTCTTATTGAAAGGTATTCTGGGGCTATCTACTCCACAATACCAGAAACAATAGTAGTGACATGTGAATCCCTTTGGTCTAAAATATTTTCCAATCCAAAGTCTCCCACGATGGCTTCAAAATGTTCATGCAGTAAAATGTCTGTTTCTTTGACATCACAATGAATTATCTTGGGGTCCCATTGATCATGCATATATGAATAATAAAAGTCCCCTTGCTGCTCCAAGTGCTATCTATTTGGGAGTATACTAATCCAGAGCTAGTTTCCCCACCAATATGATCACTTAGATGATAGGTCACACTTGTAATTAATCTCTACCATGTTAATAAAAATCACATAATTCCGAAATAGAATGAAAGCACCAAAATCTTATTATCCTTGCTTCATAAATATCAGAATGTTATTGTACCTCCTTGTACCTTTGTTTAGTATGTCCATCATCAAGTGACCTTAGATGCTGCCTTAAGACCTCTAGTTGTAAGCCTTAGTAGAGGGTAGAAATGCTCTCGCATGCATCAAAGTTCCCTGAATTCATATGAAAAGTCTTAGCTGATTTCCCCTTTGCTTCTATATTCAATGCATTTATGAGTGGAATGCCTTTGCGCACTACTCTCTAGCTATAAAGTGAGGATGTTTTGTTTGTTAGCTTGGGAATGCCAAGACAAATGTCAGTATTGGGAATACACAATTTGCTCAAATTTCAATAGACTCCTTTTTCAAATTAATATTCAATTGAAAGCAATTTCTTCAAAGTTGAACAAAGCTAAGACATCATCATTTCTCTATGGGATATCAATTTGAATTCTCATGGTTAGATACCATTGTTGTTTATAATAGAAGCTTTATAAAATATTCCTGGGATTAAGAAATACACACACACAACACACACCACACACACACACACACACACACACACACAACACACACACCACACACACACACACACACACACACACACACACACACACACACACACACACACACCACACACACACACACACACACACACATATATATATATATATATATAACTTGAAGAATTGAAGAAATCCCTCACATACTCTTATACTCCTCACTTAGTTGAGTGTGCATTGTCATATACAAGTTAGATATGGTGTGTAGTACAAAGATGTATGTTAGAGCATGTTATGAAACCAACTCACAAAAAGATAGAAAAGATAGTTGAACACCTTAGAATTTAGCCTCTTCAAGGGACAACCTCCTTTACATTACACAAATGAACAATTATTCGATGATTCAAATGACAAGACCTCCTTTCTATATATGGGAGTCTAAGGGGTCATAACATAATCAGAGCCGACATAACAATAATAATGTAAGGGCACAATAATAACAATAGTGGGCTTCTATGGGGCACAATAGTAACAATATGGGCACTACATGGGTACATCAATATAATAAGTGGGTTGTACTAATAACAATAAGGGGTTACACTAGTAGTATAGGGGCCTAACATGCCCCTCTCCTTCAAAAAGTGTTGTCCTCAACGCTTGAGTAGTTCTTGATGCTTTTGTATAAAATTCTTGTCCTCCCATGTGGAATATTCAGCGGGTAAGTTCTTCCACTTGATGAAATAATCTGAAATTGAATGATTTCATAGCTGTCATGTTCTTGTTTCTGTGACTACTCGAGGTTCCAATATGATTTTCCCTTCCTCTTCAAGTTCTGGCAATATTGTTTGAATTGGAATCTTCTGCAACTTTTGAGTGAGTGGCCATAATTGTTCGTCCTTCTTCCATTCATCCCTTGCTTCGTTTATCCAATCTAGTTGGATAATAGAAATAGCACAAAACAATGCTTCCACATCCTCATCCTTTCTCGAGAGTGCATCTGCAACAAAAAATTTCTTCCCTTTTCTGTAGATGATGTCAAAGTCATAACCCAACATATTTTGACCTATTTTTTATGTTCTTCTAAAGATAATATTTTTTCTAAAACGTATTTAAGACTATCATGATCCATTTTTACCTTAAAGTGTCTTCCCATTGGGCAAGGTCGCCATTTCTTAAGTGCATGTAGTATTGCCAACATTTCCTTCTCATAAATAGCTTGCTTGAGATGTAGCCGTAAAAATACCCAATCGCCTACATCAAAACGTTTTTCACTGTGATGTTGATCTACTTGTTGTTTCATTTGATTCTGCACCAAAGTGGTGTTATCCTTTAAAAGTTGGAGAACTTGTTGTTGATTCTCGATGTGATCTTTCACTGCTTGAACCTTTTTGTTCTTGATATTTCCTTCTATCTTGAGAGTTTGAGGAGTGGTAATTTCTTCCAATGCTTTACCAGATATGGTCGGATTCATTTCTTGATGCTCGATGTGATCTTTCTCTTCTTGAACAATTTTCTTCTTGATATGTCCTTCTATCTTGATAGTTTGAGGAGTAGTAATTTTGGCCAATGCATTACAAGATATGGTTAGATTCATTTTTTCTTTCTCAATGTGATCTTTCACTTCTTGATCCTTTTTCTTCTTGATATGTCCTTCTATCATGAGAGTTTGAGTGGTAATTCTTGCCAATGCTTTACAAGATATGGTTGGATTCATTTCTTCTTTCTCTAGGGTTGGGTCCTGGTGTATATCCTCTTCTTTTGATGTTTCTTGATCCTTTTCTTCCTCCTCTTCATAATCTATGTAAAATAATTTCCTCTCAGCACACTTATGACCTTTAGTGCATTTTCTATCACAATGTAACAAAGCCCTTTTTCTCTTTTTTCTTCCAATTGTTGTGGTGTAAGCCTTGTAGGTTTTGTGGAAGGCTAGGAGAAGAAACACTTCCATAATTATAGTCATGAGTGGTGGGATTCCTTGTTTCCATAATTTCGCTTTCAATTTTTCTTGCCAACTCGAATGCCGCCTCCAATGAATTAGGTTCCCAAAAACAAACCTCATGTTGAATGTTATCCTTTAAAGTCCCTATGAAGACATCAATCCTTTGCTTCTCTGGAATATAATTTACCCTTTTATTCAATTTTTGAAATTCCTCAATGTGCTCTTCCATTGAACCCTTTTGTTTGAGATTTATGAATTGGCTAAAGAAGGAGTTACTCTTTGTATCGTCATAATGTGCTATCATTTCCTTTGTGAAAATTAACCACATAACAAGTGGTTTATGAGAACAAAGCCCTTTATACCATAAAAATTGATCCGGTTCTAAATATGAAGATGCAATACATACCTTTTGTAATAGTGGTACACCATTTAGATCAAAATATTGCTCCATCTGAAGTATCCAATTTACTAGATCCTTGACATCAAACTTCCTCATATCGCCTTTTCTTGATTTTAGGAGCTCGATATTGAAATGACTATAACTCTATAATTTTGGTTCTCCCAATTTTGAAATTGCGATCTACAATAGCCCTCTATGTCCTCTTTCCAATGCCACCAGTCTGATTGAATTTAAATTCTCAAAGTAAAAGTTATGCACAAACTCCCAAGATGACCTGGTTATATACCTTTTCAGAAGAGTGAACTTGTATGAAGTGCCACATGTCACTGTTTTGACCTTCGGGTCTAAAAAATATATACAGGAAACTACAGTCTGTTCTCTTTTTGTAACTTCTTATGAAATTTCAATCTGATGGTCAAAACGAAAGTTATGACAATTTTCCCCAGGTCACCTATTTGGAATGTAATTCAGGAGTCTGCAAAAAGACCAACTTCCTCAGATCATATCTCCTCAAATATTGCGTGAGAAGATTTGAAATTTGGAACTACGGTTCTGCACGATTTTGTCTCAAATGGGTTTTTGTTTTCACTTTTGAAACGTTGTAGAAAAAATGTTATAGAGAAAATGACACAATGACCTATTTGGGGCAGCGAAACCCTAGAATCCAAAGCTCTGACACCAAATGTTATGAAACCAGCTCACAAAAAGATAGAAAAGATAGATCAATGCCTTATAATTCAGCCTATTCGAGGGGGAAAACTCCTTTACATTACACAAATGAACAATTCTTGGATGATTCAAATGACAAGACCTCCTTTCTATATATAGGAGTCTAAGGGGTCATAATATAATCAGAGCTGACATAACAATAATAATGTAAGGGCACAATAATAACAATAGTGGGCTTCTATGGGGCACAATAGTAACAATATGGGGACTACATGTGTACAACAATATAATAAGGGTTTTGTACTAATAACAATAAAGGGTTACACTAGTAGTATAGGGTCCTAACGGAGCATAATTCCAACATTTCAATGATTACAATGGATGGTAGAGGTGTCAGTTGGATGTATATAGAATCTAGACTAGGAACTGCAACATGATTTTAAGGAATGGCTGACTACAATAGGAAATAGTGATGTAGCAATAATATGTAAAAGGAGCTCTCCTTGCAAGGATTTAGTAGGAGATGGTGTAAGGCTTGAGTCTTGACATAACATTACTTATCAGTTGTGATGGAATGACTATGCATATTTGGAATACATGAGGCTCTTGCATGTTGGTGTCTCCATCCTATACAGATCATATTTTGGCTAAGTTTGAATATAGCGACTGTTGTGTAGTTGTAGTTGTTTGTTTTCTCAGAAGATTTAGGGGAAAGCTAAACATGACATCTTTTTTTATCATGATTTTGTTGGTTGATCTTATGTTGGTTCTTGAATTTCACTCGCAGAATAGGTAATCTTATGTTACAAGTTTAGGTGGAACCTTGGCCACCTTTAGAATTTTCTTGTTTAAATGATATTAATTTAATAATTTGTGGAAGATTTGGGAAGGAGAATCATGTTTCCTTCACTAAATGTATATGTAAGATGAATTCTACTCACATCCAAATATATGCTTCTAAGAAATAACTTGCAGGTTATTAAGGATCATTTAAGAGGTAATGTCCAAATCATGCAGGTTAATTGTGTGTGCAAGTGTTATAACATTTAAATATACCTGGCTTTGGTGTGTAGTGCTCTATTTACATTTTCCTAAAGGCAGATAGCATCATGTACCTCATATGGAGTGCTCTATTTACTTTGTCCTAAAGGAACATAACATTGACTAGAAGTGGTGAGGTATAATCATCTGGATAATTGAGAAAGCTATTTTGTTTACTATCATGTCTTGAGGCTCCACTTCTCAACATACCACAAACACTTGAAATAGTGTTGGTGGAAAGGCATGACACCATGGCAAAGGTTGTACCACACCTGTCAATGAACTTGTATAAACCTGAAGCTTCTGGAATTCCTGGAAACTTTTTTTATTGATGTTGTTGCTTACCCTTCCCTTTATTCTTAGCACACTAAGAAGCATAGTGGCCATCCATACTCGAAGCTTCTACAATTTTTGCAAACTATTTTATTGTTATTGTTGCTTACCCTTCCCCTACTTCTCAAGATACTAAGAAGCATATTGGCCATGCTTCTTGCACTTTATATGGCTCAAATTATTCTTCTACTGGTTAGAAGAGATTGAATCTTATCACAAGAACATACAAACTATCCAAAATGGTGCCAAGATGGACCAAAGCCATTCAAACTGATCCAAATTAGTCCATTCTCTTCTACCTTGTCATCAATTGTAGCTCGTTGATCTCTCAACTCTTGATCTTTATCAGATAGATAACTATTGTAGTAGTGTTTCTCACGTAAGTAATCGACAATTTCTTCATTAAGAGAATTATCCTAGACATTTTCTCACTCCAATACAATTTAATCAAGGTAATATGAATTTCCCTATCAATCTTTTTCTCTACAATGAAATGGGGTTAGATGATTCTTCACCAAATAAAAAAATATTCATTGTAGTTTGACCAATTTCTAATCATGCTCAGCCAACACCTTGGTATTTGTTGAAAGTAAAATCTCCTTTTCTACGAGGTACCACAATTCAACCTCTTCCAAGAGATGTTGCATCCTGAACTATAATAGAGTTGGAAGTGCCCTCCAACATGTGACAATCCTAAAGACCCTAACTAATTGTGACATTTTGGGCAAATTATTGATGATAATACCTTGTTCACAATCAGAGTTGTGAACAAGTCATGACCATGGGTAGTATGTTGCCATTTGTATCTCTCTGTTGATCTACCAAGGGGTTGATTCAATCACCCAAACAGGCTGAGTGAGTTTCCCAAGTAATCAAGTCCTAGAGCTGAATGTGGAGTATTCATTCCAAAAACAAAGATGCAGTCGAAAATTCAATGACAATTGGGCACTTGGATATTTAGACCATGCTTAAGCATGACTGATAATGACAAACATTAATTTGGTAGCACTATTCATGTGTATAGAAAATACATATATGTCATCAGTAATCCAAGATACCTCTGCCTAGATATAATCCAGTAATTTGAAATAGAAGCATGATAGAGATGTGCCCTGGTCCCTTCTTCTGAAGAATACTTTAAATCATGTCAATGTCAAGCATTCCTCTAAATATATATATATTATATATATATATATATATATTATATATATATATATATATATTATATATATATATATATATAGTTTATATATATATATGTATATATAGCTATATAGCTAATATTTAATATATAATCTCAAGCAGAAACACACTTTAAGACATATCTTTTGTCTGAGTTACATGGTTCTGTGAATGTGGCTGACTGAGGCAACTTTGTATTGAAAGAATTAAGGGAATGAATGGCATTCAACTGTTCACCTGAAAGAAGCTACATGTTCCAGATCCTATCATCTTTTATTATGTTATTCAACAAACTTTATGTCGTGATCATTTTGATTTTCTTCCAAAGACAACAAGCAACAAGATTGAGTTTTCATTATTAGTGATGATAACATATTTTGATGGTTTTGAAAGAGATATATTGTGAGTTAATTGATCTGCAAGAAGTTATAAATACATCACTTACAGAGATATACACCATTGAATTGGGTGCCAGAGTATGGGAGCCTTTGATTATATATAGACTTAGTTTGAACTTAACACATCGATTGGATTGAGATTGGATCACGTCAATCACAACTATAAGAGTAAAGGCTGCTTGCACACATTCCAAGATTGTACGATGCACTACTTCAATCAAAGTTATATCACATCCACTAAAACGAAGGAGATCACATCAATTCAGGCGAACGTTTTTTGGCTTTCCATGAAACAGACCTAAGGTTGCAATGAGTATACTCCATCTCCTCAAGTGTTGTAACTCACAGCTATGTCTGCAAAGGAGATATCCATTTCTAATAAATGTTACTTGCAACAATTGGCAACAATATTTTCTCTTGCAGGTTAAAGCTAAAGAAATATCAGTCTTCTAGTGAAAAGGGGAAGCCCTAGTCAGAGGGCTAAATACCTATGCAAATTTGGTGTGGAAACATATTTGCAGTCAGATCAATATTGGCATCATCATTTATAAACACAGGCATCATAAGAAGAAATATTTAAATGACACTCCTCCAGTTCAAGGCAATTGTGACATTTTGGGAAAATTATTGACGATAATACCTTGTTCACAATCAAAGTCGTGAATAAGTCATGCCCATGGCTAGTATGGTGCCATTTGTATCTCTCTATTGATCTACTGAGGGCTTGATTCAATAGCCCAAATAGGCTGAATTAGTTTCCCAATGAATCAAGTCCTGGAGCTGCATGTGGAGGATTCATTCCAAAAACAAAGATGTAGCTGAAAATTCAATGACAATTGGGCACTTCAATATTTAGATCATGCTTAAGCATGAATGATCATGTCAAAATTTAATTTGGCAACACTATTCATGTGTATATCAAACACATATATGTGATAAGTAATCCAAGATACCTCTGCCTAGATATGATCCAATACTTTAAAATAGAAGAATGACAGAGATGTGCCCTGGTCCCTTCTTCTAGAGAATATTTTAAATCATGTCAATGTCAAGCATTCCTTTGAGTCCTTCAGTCATTTGCATTAAAGGAATGAAATTTACAAACTTCATTAAATCTATTCATTCTCACCTAAAGTTTGATCTTTCTACAGTGGCATGTTTAGTGCTTTGATATTCTATCTTGAATCACTGGTTATATCTACAGTCATGTGCTGCTTTCACCCGACCTATTTAAGTTGAAGAAGTGAAAAAGAATCAGAATTAAGATCTTATCATTTTCATAGTAGTCGTGTTGTTAATCAGTCTCTCTATACAATATCTTTATTGTCATACAACAACAAGCTTCAAGGTTTAATCACTATTACCCCTCAGTAGTTGCTCAGATTTGCCACTATACATCTTGTGAAAAATTCCTAATCATAAATCCTCCTGTGAACCTATTCAATATATACATACGGTGAGGAGCCTCAAAAGATTATTCACCATAGCATTAGCTAGCATGATATTATCATTAACTTAAATGAATGGTTTGTTGTCTAGAGGCTCCACTAAGAGTGTGTAGGAGGAGTGGAAAGACATCAACTATGGTCATGGTGGTAGCATCTGCTGTAGTGAATTGTAGTAGTAATTACAGGAGCAGTAATGATCTATGGAAGAAGCCCTTTATATCTACATCTAGCAGCTGGAGTAATGAAATTCTACGTGCACCTTATGATTGACACCCTTAGATACCCTTGGATATATGTGCATTTCACTTTGGAGCAGTTTCTTGTAACAACCCTTATAAGCATGAAATTAGAGGTGAATTGTAGAAAATGCATACCAAATCCTATGCCTGAGCAAACACAATGAGCAAAGGAAATTGTGAGGATCCTGATTAGGTCATTGGGCTCTTTAATGCATTGAGCCTAAAGAATGTCTAATGAATATGAATGCCCGAATATGGAAGATCCCTCCTCATCATAGAAGGGATAACTTAATGCATTGGTCACAATCATCTAGCAAAGGAAGATAATGCAACTTTTTTAGGGACAATATCATAGTGTCCTGTGAAAAGTCTTTCACATAAGAATATCATGAAACAAGGCTTCAGAGGGAGCCATAAAATCCCTAACAGTATGATCATATTATTTGATGTTTGTTGATAAAGGTAGTCTTGGAAGATGATTATGATTGATGATGGCTCAGTGATAATCCTAATTCTCTGAACATCTGCTAGTAGAAATAATGAACGTGATCTGAAAGTGGCACACAAAGAACTACTTTGCTCACTATTATTTGGTCTCTTTATGTTTTTGAAGTCATCTAAAGATAAGTTGATGTGACATTATGCTCAAAGCCTCATTTAATACTCAGATTTAAAAGTTGGCATTGTGTTCACTATTGGAATTCTGCATGTGAATACATTGCGCCATCTTTGATGATATCTATGCTATAAAAGAAATTCATATCCTCACATAATATCTTATTCTTCATATTTATTAGCACTGTTAATGAAGGTATGATTGTCTGCAAAGGTTAGTGATTTTGTATATGTCTTGACTGAACAATTTTTGGGCAGCATTTCTGCATTGAATACAACTTAAAATATTTCCTTTAATGAAACAATGTGATGACTCTTTGAATTCTATGATATCACGACGACACATTACATTTGGATATAAGTTTGTCCCGAGCATCTAACTTTGGTAAAATTGTAGAATTAATGATCTATTTTGTGATCTGAATGAGTCATATTTAATACATGACTATAAATACAGATGTTCTTGGCATAACACAATCATAACTAAGAAAACATTGTATTATTTGATGTGTAAAGTCTAAATTTGTGCCAGCACTTTCGATATTTGATTCACATGATAGCTTTAGATCTATGCTTGGCTAGAATTTTGTGGACAATAGTTTAACATAAGATTGGATCATTTGTGAACATTAACTTGAATGACATTTGGATGATATATATGTTAACTGTGGTATTTTCATGACATCTTTGAGAATTGCAAATGCCTAAGTTCATGATCTAGATAATGCACTAGCTATTACATTTTCACCTTATTTGATAACACTCTGGTGTTGTTTTAGACACTGGCAATTTGAGTTTGGTTTTTTTCACTTTACATGTGATACAAAAATGGGATAAAACCATGGTAATTGGCACTTAAACATCTTAATAATATATATTCTGATACTGCTATCTTTTGGCTTTCATTGATGCATAAGAAATATCTCTAGAATTCTCTAAACACTATTGTCATCTTTGTTGTAATACTCTCAAGCATTGTGTTTTCTAAGCACTTCTAGCACAATTGTATTTCCTCCATAGTATCAAACTCATGGTTATATTGGTTGCTCACTATTTCTTCTATTACACTTCTGCTTTGTGACAAAATTTCTACTCCTAATAACACTATTGAACATACTTTGATGCTTGAACTAAATCATCATTATAAGGATTGTGGAATGGTCTGGCTTATCTATAAATTCTACCATCATAAATTTCATTGAACATTAATTTAGTTTGTGGTGATGATGAAGGGATGACCTATGGCTTTTCATGTGTCGATTTAACATATAATCTACCTTGTTTTGTCATGAGTTGATGTTTCTTCATGGTGTAATTGAATATCTGGTTGCAGGAATTATTAGGAGATCACAATTTCCAAATTCATGGAGATATGATTGATGAACTAGTTCAAACTATTCATACGTATATACAGATCCTTATACAAGGCCTCGATGTAGATGAGGCTAAATATCTATCGAGATATTATCCATCGACAAATAATAAAGTAAAATAGCTCAATTTTTCCAAGGAAAAGAATACCAATGCAACATGCCAACAAGCGATTGTAATCTTGATTGGTCAATATGGATGAAAAGAGACAGTAATAGGATAGTGGAACAATGGAGTGATTTAGAATCAGACACATTTCAGGCTATTTAACTCAAGGTTTGAGGACACAACGTTCTTATTGAGTCATATAGCATAGATGTAGTATGGGCAATACAGTGACTATGTAGAGCATGGGAAATACCTTCCTATTTATGAATATCTCAACAATGGAACTCTCCATGATATGTTACACTTTGCAAATGATAGTGGTAAGGGATTGACCTAGAACTCTTGTGTGAGGGTTACACTAGGCATTGTTTAGGCTCTAATTTTCCTCCATATATCTCCTGAGAAAATAATAGTAGAAAGAAGCTTACAAAAGTTATTGTACAAAAAAAAGGAGGTGTGCTAGGAGCTATAAGATTCCACACCACGTGTAACACACAATTATGGAGGTGTCAGTCTTAGCATTACTCTTAAAATTAGGGTATTGTTGGCCCAAATGTGAAGTTCCAGGCAAGCATTTAAAAGACTATTAGAGGCTGCAGCATATAAGCTTAGTTTGGATCAATAGAGGAAGTGTAGAGGATGGGTCTATGCCTCCAAAGAAGTGATCTGCATCCACTACAACATTCATGTCAAATAAGCCAAATAGACTAACTTTCCTCTTGGCAAATTTTGATGCTACAAGAGTTAGAATTAATCTAATTTCTACCTTTGATGTGTTCATGTTTGACCCTTGGTTTAATTTGCCATGAAAGAAAAAGCAATGGATTGAATGCACAAAGTTTAGGGTCTGCCACATCTTCATATGTTATTGCTTATTATTGTGATATACAATAGCCATTTATATGTTTGGTGTAAGATTCCTCTAGAGATTTCTTTCCAACAATAACATCTCTATGGTAAAAGGTGTATTGTCAGAGGTTACTCCATCAAAAATAACAACCAAAAGGGACCTTATTATGCACACATATAAAGAATTAAGAAGATTGTTATCTATGAGTGCTGGTGTGGAGGTATGGAACAAAATTACATAGGCAACAAACCTTTTTGTTCAACCAATCAAGATCTAAAAATGGAAATGTGTGATTATATATACATATCCGATAGTATTTGGAGAAATGCCAACCTAACCCACAAATTTGTTGACATTTTTCTAGATCTAACCTATAATTGTTCCTAAAGTTAATAAACAGGTAAAATAGGATTGAATTTTCAATACAAAATATAAATTGATAAGAACAGGGCCAAATTGTGAAAGTGTAAAAATTGGTATGGTTTAAAGGGACCAATCACTTTGAAAAGTCTTAAATGTGGAAATGAAGGTTGAGCCTCGTTCTAGGACCCCTTGGGGCATCCATCTTAGGAATTGGTGTAGGATGCAACACTTCAGAATAATTTTTGTAGTAGTGATGTCAACACTTGTATGGTGACATGGGGATTGAGTTAGCCTGTCAAAGCCATACTCCCTGTGAGTAGGATGCATGATGTTCAACAACTTCATCACCTACGATCAAGTCCAATTAGGGTTCGGGCCAGGATCAGGAATACATACTCATTCTTCCTCGATAAAGCCACGCTAAAATGTCAAGGTCATTTGATCTAATAAATTTCCTATATTATAGTCAAAACAATGTGTATCATTAAGATCTATTAAATCTCCATTTAGTCTAGCTTCGAGCTAGCTAGATCTAAACTTCATGCAAAAGACTCTAGCTGATTGGCAAGATACCAATAATACAAAAAAATGGAATTTAAACAAAGGAATAACACATTTATCCAAGGTCCCAAAATGCTTCGAATCCAAGATGTCTGGAACTATAAAAGGGAAGAGGGTCAAACTACTAATTGTATTGACATAGAATCCCAAGAACAAATTACAAGTAGAAAGGAGAATGAAGCCCCATGATCAAACCTACTTATCCATCTCTAAAGATTAAATAAATAGATGTACCATCCTTTTAAGTAATGTCCTATCACCACTCAAATTCTCACTACATTGAAAATTCTAAAGATGCCATAATCATATGATCCTGGAGGCAAATACTAGGCAAGCCACCTACTTTGACCTTAGAAGCCTCACTTAGAAGTTGCTTCTATGCTCTAACATTTATGGTTTATACTTCTAAACATGGTGAGAGTTTGAGCAGTAAAAATCCCCACTCTTCACCAACAATAGGCATGCATGCTCACTCTAACTGAACCTTGAACATAATTTCTTAAGCAAGTCATAATAATCTATGTGTAAGTGGGTAACACTATATGCAAGGCACACTTAATTGTAACTAGATAGATAAGATTAAGTTTGAAATAAACTAAATGTATCTACCTTGACCAGTGTACTATGTTGGGCATGAGAATTCCATTATCATAAATAATTTCCAACCAACTATAACCCTGCACGTATGATGCCATGTAACACCTATTTGATTTCTAACTTATTGTACATTTATATTTTGCACCAATAAATGTAAATTCCAAGTTTCTCATGAGCCATTTTGTTCCTACAAGGAGGTTGGACTTGGTACAATTGAAAATTGTTAAAATTGGAAACTAGGGCCAAACTCCATGTGGGTCATCCTATTTATGGAAGCTGATATTTTTCTTAGATTCCTCTCATCGAGAGGTGTAGGATTGATCTAAAGATCATCGGATTCCAATAAGTATTCATGGATATATGAATTCATTTGTCTTATGGGACAATTTGTCAAGGTCGGCCAGCAACTAAACTACTGCTACTTGTGCTCCATATTTTAGTATAAATACAAGTGCCTTGCAAGTCATTTGTACACACAACTCCCTTGATATTTCTACTTCTCCACTTGTTTTGGGTTTTAGTGGAAATAAGAATCTCTAAGGGAAAAACATAGGTCTAGAAGGAGACCCTATACGCAGCAAAAGAAGGATGCCCTAGTCGCTGTCATAATGAAGCCTAGCCTATGAGAGTTTGGCTACAATTCAAAGGGAGATCTAGCACAGTGAAGGAGGCCTAACAGCTGATCCTCAATGCAATCTTATCATACCCTAGATGCCCTAATCTATACGTTGTTTTGGAAGGGTTTGAGACAACCCTTACACACAGCAAAAGGGATCTCCTAACTGCAGTGTTGAGGCTCCCATATGCTGACGTAAGCTGGCTATCTAAAGGATGCCTAGCCGTAGTTATGGAGATGCCCTAAATACACAACCATGGAAATGAAGGCAGGAACCCTAGCCGCAGGACTAAGGGAGAGGAGATGCCCTAAACTTAGTTGCTATGTTTTCTAATGGAGATTCCACCTAAACGTTGTCTTAGAAGAGTGTTTTACACAAGGTATACCCTCATTGTCATGGAAGGAATGCTCTCACACTTAAACGCTAAGATAAAGAAGCCACACCTTCAGCTATCCTTAATGTTGTTCTAAATAAGGATGTTCTAACTATTATTTTGATTGAGACACAATCATGAATGATGGATTCAATCATTGTCTTAACGAAAGCCTATTGATGTCACTCTAACGTTGTCATAGAGGAGAAGACATTGGCATTGCTATATGCTAGGCCATAGGCCATAGCACTATAGCTAGCCATCTTGGTCTTATGATGAATGTTGTAACATTATAGGCATCATAGTATATGACAGTAGGATGCATAGTGCAACATAGTGCACATAGTAGCATCCATGGGTATAGGATGTATAGTGCAACATGGTGCACACAGTAGCAGTGATGGGTACAAGATGCAAAGTGCAGCATAGTGCACATAGTAGCAGAGATGGGTACAAGATGCATAGTGCACACAATAGCAGCGATGGGTATAGGATGTATGGTGCCACATGGTGTAGCTTAGTGATGTTGGACATAGTGATGGTGTAGCATGGTGTAGCTCAGTGATGTTGGACATAGTGATGGTGCATCATGTTGTAGCCCAGTGATGCTGGACATAGTGATGGTGTAGCATGGTATAGCTCAGTGATGCTGAACATAGTGATGGTGCAACATGGTGTAGCTTAGTGATGTTGGACATGGTATGATGGTGAAACATAGTGATAGGCTCAACATGATGATGGAGTCATCGTGGAGAATCAATTGAAGCAACATGTCTTCAACTAAGTCCAACTACCTCATGTATCATATTCTTAGAGATGATCTCTGCTCTTATTTAGATAAGTCGAAGTGTTTAATTTTGTTGAGGCAACTAAGACTTTTACTGTTGAGTCTCCTAATGAAAATGCCTATTGGCAAGGGCACTCTTGAGTGTTCATATTCACTCTTGATGTGCTTCTATTTCATATATTAATGTTATTTCTCCTTACCATAAAAAATTGTCTATTTTACTACTGCAATCCTTTTTGTGTTCTATTTATTTTATGTATTTTATGTTGACTATATTAAACTAATCACATCTACAATCATCAAATATTGTACTCTAACCCTGATACATAATGAAAATCATGGAAACAAAGACATGAATTAAAAGTTAGCTGACATGGAAAAAATGCCACATTGTCATGTATCATGTGGAAAGATACCAAGAACTTACATTAAGAAACCCTAACCACTAGAGACACATTATCTTTATGGAGAAAAGGGCATCAGAGAAGATGGGTCAAGGTGGAGTTCATGCATTCGATTTCAGGTGAAGGAGGAGGTCCAATCTAGCTCAACACCCTAAATTGAAGACTCTGAAAACTCATTGGAAGAAAGGACCATTTTCAGACGAGCGAAACTCCTCTTGGGTTTAATTATTCATGTGAATAGAAAATATTGATTTGTGAGCTGCTAAGAATGCAAACTAGAGTATTTTTCACCCCAAGAAAATTTGTGTCCAATTTTAAAAAATCTACATCTAATTTATAGTGTGAATTTATTATTAGTTGTCTCATTGACTGCACAAGGGTTGTATACTGTAACTGTTAGATGCTTGTTGTAGCAGAGTATTTTACATAAAACATTGGGGTAGAAGCAATTTAACTATTTTTCTTGATTATTTTAAGTTGTTGCTCATTCTATTCTTTGTTTATTTTAATTTCTCCCAAAAACCTCTGTTGAATCTAGCAAGGGTGAGCTTTGAAAGCAGAGCCATATTGCAACAATTCAGGATTGATTTAGTCACTATGTTTTTCAAAAGTCTTGTTTTTCTCGAGAATTCCAAATCAAACCTAGAGATGTGAAAAACAAACCTTGAAAACAACCAAATGACTAGAAATAAATGAAATGCATGCCAAGAAAACAAAATAGTTAATGAAATGTATGTGTTTTTATCATGGAAACAGGGGCATTTTGAGCATGCCCTGATTTGCAAAGCATATAGAGGTGTGAACCGAAGAAGTATCCAAACTTTTATTAAAATATTTAATCGTAGATGTATAAATCTTATTAATAGGTAGGGAATTGAATACCTAAATTTCAGAATGATAACTCTCGAGAAACAATTATCTATCCATCTCTACACAATGATGTTTCTGATATTGAGAAAATTGGCTAACGTGCAGATTTCCTTCAAATCGAAACTCTAGATTTGCATATGATTCATCAAACAGTTGATCATGCAAGGAAGGAAGTACTGAATTTATGAAATGAGTGGTCATAGATTAGTTTGTAAAGGAAAAAGATATGATGTAGTATCGATTCCCAGAAACCATCAGATCAGTTTCCATTAATCTCAGTAAACTACTCTGTAAAAACAGATGAACAAGGGCACAAAGGGATGTTTCTCCCCAAAATTGGTCAATTGCAAAGGAGGGTCATCAGTGATAACAAAAAAAAAACATTAAGATTAGTAGGTGACTACTTCATTTATTTTAGGGCATATAGCATTGATTTGGTTCTCCTCGAATAGTAAAGATCAAAATCATGAATTAATACGACATTAGTTAAGATTAATTTTCGAATAGTTGCAAAGAGAAATCATTGCAATTTCATATACCCTAAAAACTCGAATTACATTTTCATTGTGGAGGATTTAGAGAAAATGTGTACATACTTGGTCGAACTTTAAGGTAACAAGAGTGATGTCCGAGGATGGGCCAAAAGTAAAAGCAATGGAGGAACCAGATCCATGGAAGAAGAAATATTCCCCCATAGAAAAAATTGTGAACCCTCTTCACACAATCGTCCAGCTGGGTGACTCTGAGGGCGCTATCAATAGTCGACCACTATCTCATGACCATGTAATGACTCTACTTGCCAAGTGATTCATAATACATGTAATTTCTTTTTCTTTCCATTTGATGTTCAGGTGTTAAGCTTGTGCAGACAAAGAGCTTAATATAATGAAGCCTATTTAATGAACTTGCACAACCGATATCATTGATATCAAAACCCCGACATGAAAGCATGGTGATAAAACCGAAAATGGAGTGGACTAAGCTTGGGTAGACGAAGAGGATAATATAATGAAGCTTTTTCAATGAACTTGCACAACTGATATCATTGAGATTAAAACCCCGACATGAAAGCATGTCGATAAAACTGAAAATGGAGTGGTTTATAGAGTAAGTTTTATGGATAAAATTATTGATTTCTTTCCAACGGGAATCATAGCGTGGGACATGATGATAAAAGACAATGAATATTCTATGGAATTAGGTGGGATGACTTTTGACCAAGAGAAATAATGGTATTCTAAGATACGATGCGTGGTACTTACTCAAATCACAATGTACATATTCAAACTGTCAATATCAAACATTTATGTGAATAAAATTATGAAACATTATGGAAAACTCACTTCAGAATTTAAAGCCAAAGCATTTAAGAGTTACAATAGAGTTTTAAGTGATCATAATAAAAATAATACATATTAGAGATATCATATACACATGGATTATAGATATCAAGCTAAATGTGGTCGCTAAAGCAACATTTTCCTACACCTAGTGTATTAGATGGCCAAGGAAAGGAGTCATTAAACTAGTTATACATCCATCTATATACCTAAGTTGGAAAATTATTAATGTCACAAGAATAATAGGGGTTGAGATCTCAATAAAATTTAAAACTATCCTCTAAGAACTCATATATAAAGTGGGGTAATAGGTCCTATGACATCCAACCTGCAATTTGCAATGAGAAATCCTCAAAAGTCTTTTTGAAGAAAGAATGTCCCATTGAGGGGTTCAAGAAGATGTATGAGGCCCCACCAATTTTATAGTTGAAGAAGTTTGAATATGGGTTTGTCAATTTTTGCCCTAAGTAGGCAAGGCAACATGGAAGGAGGTGACCCCCTTAGAAGAGTTCAAAAGAGAAGGCCCCATAAGTTCTTAAATAAAGATCTAAATCCAAGGAGCTCCCTCATAGAAAGAGTTAGACATGTATTGAAAGAAAATAGACAACAACCCATCTAAATCTTAATGATAAAAAAATAGAACATTCCTTGAATCCCATAATAAATCGAGCATCTACAAATAAGGTGATCCTCTAACTCAATCTCGTCTATATGGCGAAGCTAGAAGATGTTATTGAGAAGAGGACTGTCATGATGATTAGTTTCAACTAGATGCTAATGTAAACTCACTTTAAACCCACCAAGGGGGATATGAAGGGAAACATCTAGTGTTCTTGTGTGTATGAGTTAAACAATAAGGCCCCTTCTCATTTGCATGAAGTGTTCCTAGTACAACTCCATCTTAGAGTCAAGGCCATGAAAAGATGAAGTCCAAGTACACTTAATTTGTTGTCTATAAATAACATCTTTAACAATTTGACCCAAACATATAATGATGTCATTTACATTGGAGGTGTATGTCTCTTGAATTGTGTTACAACTTTAATCGCTCCCCCAAAAAAATGTGCCAGTCTCCCTTGTGATGATGCATCAACCCTAACGGAGAATAATCTCATTATGTAAAAGGAATTTAAACACGATGTAGCTTTAATAGTGCCCTACTCACCCCTGGCTCACCACTCATGGCAAATGTGAGGCTATTTCAAGCACTGATGTGGATAATATCATTTTATTTTCTCTTATGTGTAGTATTCTACATTGACACAATTGTGATTTTTAGCAAACAAAATATTTGTATCAAGGGTTAACTCCTTGTGCATTAGGGTTGAAGAGGTCAGGTCATTATGAGTGATATATTCATTGCCAACTCCTCATGTGGGAGAACACTACAAGCTCCATGTCAACATGAAGTGTAGATATTGTGAGCAATTATGATTAAGGTTTTGCAGATTATCCAGTTGTTCGACATTAGGTATACATGGTAATAAGGGAATTACACACAAACACACACCCTTGAGACCAATACCTAGTTCTCTAAAAATCAAATGGTCCCAATATTCTTAGTTAGAGGTGAATGATTCTCCTAAGAGGTTAGTTTGTTGGTTTGAGGCATTGTTTTTGGCCTTGGATACTAAGTGGTTAAAGGCTTCAAGTGTTAAGAGTTAAGAGCCAATGGCTTGGGGACCACGGGATTAGGGTCGAACGGCTTAAGATTTAGGGTATTTAGGTGTTTGGGGTTAAGGGGTTAGGTTTTAAGGTGTTTAGGGGTTAGGGGTTAAGGTTTAAGGGTCATGGGTTAAGCGAGTAAGGGGTTATTGCTTAGGGGTTCATGGATTTTAAGTTAGTAGTTAATGGCTTAAGGTTTAATGGGCCAAGGGGTTGATGGGTTATGAGTTATCAGTGTAGTGGTTAAGGGATTATGGCTTGGGGGTTTAGGGGATATGAAGTTCCATGGTTATGGGTTAATGTCTTATGGGTTGTGATAATGGGGCCCCTAATCCCCTTATCAGCGCTATCGAGGGTTCCCCTTTCAATTTCTCTTGTTGCCTTCCCTCTAGGCCCCCTAATCCCCTTATCACTACTATCGAG
>APFE030119212.1:149697-174569 GCA_000404065.3 Pinus taeda | reverse complement strand
GGTCACCGTGGCTACATCTGGCCCTTGTCGTCAATCTAGACGATTGTTAGGACTTCCTCCACTCATTGTGGAAGATCCGTCGAGCTCCAGTGAATCAGGTTCCCCATCTTCAGGGAATCAGTCTCCTAGATATCACACGGAATCTGTTTGGACAATTGACAATTCAAGTTTTTCGGAGGATTTCTTTACCGAAGGATTTCTTCCTCACTTTAACCCTCCGCTCACAAATCCGTTGGACCCACTCTTGGTTCCAGTGGCCCCTGTACTCCCTATTTCTATTGGTGGAATATTTCCATCCGTCCTGTCGACGACTAACAGGTCATGGAACTTTGTGGACACTTTTGGTCCTCCACCACTTCCCCAGTCGACAGTCACCACCACATCGTTGATGGCGGACCCCACTATCCCATTTGTCCAGGTACAACCACTCATGACACCCTCCATGAGTGGAACCAAACCGATGCCATGTTCCATCCCTTTAGTGTCAAATTGTATACCTTTGGCAAGTGATACATACAAAACTCCATATATCACCCAATATAGCACTATTAGCGCAGTTCCCGTCCACCAACAATATGGTCGGCAGCCATTGTACAGTTCAATCCCCTAGATTCAATTATATGGGGGAATTCCCAATATGCACATACTGGTTGGGAATGTAGCAGTTCCCTCTCCATTCTCAGGCATGCATGGTCAGTCATTGATCGACATGAGCATTCCTTATGTCAATCAAGGAAATATGGTTGGTTCTATGGTGGGCAGGAATCCAGAAGGAGGTCCCAACCAATCCATGGGGACACCCTACTCAAAAATTCAAATGCATCAAGGGGGCACTGCTTATCCTGGGGGCAATTTTGTACCCCAACATCAGATTCCCCATGGAAAGCCACACTACAATGCCATAACCCAAGGCAACTACTAAACCACGTAGCCTATGTATAATATTGGGACTCAAATGATGGGAGGAAAGCAAGGATCCTCAAGTCATATGTCATCACCTTGGTCCGAGTTGAGGGCACCACACACTCTGTGTTTCTTGGCAACGTTGGATATCCCCAACTTGTACAAACTTACAAATGACCCCATCTACCACAACTTACTTTGGTCGTTGATCCTGCAAAAGATACCAACAGACATCCCCAAGTTCGAAGGGAAATAAGGGAAGGATCTAGGAACTCACATCACCACCTACCATCTTTGGTGTGTTTCCAAATCCATGGTGGATGATAGTGTCCGGTTACGTCTTTTTCCACGCACCCTCACTGGAAATGCAGCTAAGTGGTACATTGAGTTACCATGCATGTCAGTAAATACCTTCGATGCTCTAGCGATGGAATTCCTAAAGCACTTCCAGCTACCCATCCGCTATGAGACTGGGACAAAGCTTCTCACTTCGCTACGTCAGGATACCACCACCCACATCTCTAATCATATACATGAATGGAGATGTAGGCGGAGGTTAGTTAAAGCTCCCCTCCCAGACTATCTCTTAGCGGGCTGGTTCTGCAAGTCCCTACTCTTGCAAATCGCTAAAGATGTCGCTATAGGTGGTGTGGTCACAGAAGACCAATCCATACATCATGTCCAGCACTTAGATCTAATATATTCACAGTCTGGCACTCTTTATGACGGAATCCCCAATGCCCCTCATAACTCCAATGTCTCTGCTACTCAGCACCCCAGAGCGCACGCCGATGGGATTATCGGTGCAACCTCTGGGGTTGCTGTAAAACAAATCAACAGTCACATAGCCCAGATGTCAGTGGACCCCTCTACCAAATCGATTGCTCTTCCTACCACTGCGATAAACTCGATGCAGTCTACGAAAAAACCTGGTGGTAAGAACAAGAAGAATAAGAAAAATACCGCTACTTTTGAGGAGCAGTCAACAAAGTAATAAAACCCAAAATAGAAGGCCGCGACACCTCTTGATGATGGAAAGGATAAACCTGCCAGATTCCCTTGCAAAATCTGTGTTGAGGACCACATGGCCTATCGCTGCCCACGTCTTTAGGAATGCACATAATACATTGCTAAAAAGGATACTATTAGGACCCACACTGTCCTTAATAATCCTTTCCCCGCTTAACAGTAGCAAAACCTTATCGTAAACCAACCCCAACCCCCGCAAGGGGGCAACAGTGGTTTGCAACATCCTTCAGATGGTAAAGGATCTTCTACCATTTACACCTTTGAAACGGTAGATCTATAAACAAGAGCCAAATCCTATGGAGCTCCTATCACTCATTTAGAGGAACCTTCCTCAAGTCAAAACCCACCACTGCCCAACAATTTTCATATCAAAAGGCCAGTTGCTGACCTTGTAATTCGCCCCCCCAAAGGGGCACTTCGATGCACAATGCACAATACATCTGCACGTTCCGCCAAAAACTACAACATTGTACAAGACTTGGGGCAAGCAGCATCAGATATGTCAGTGCTCAAAGTATTACAAACATGCCTAGACAAAGGAAATCTTTGCTTTCAACTATTGGTGGTATCGACCCATAGGATTCCATGCTTGCAGTTTTGGACATGGAAAAGCGTAAACCTCCTCTTTCCCACTAGCTTGCATTTACAGTGCAAATTTTTTCGAAAGGTAAAGGTATACACAGAATTGTCATTGATGAGGGTGCTTCTACTTGTGTCATGTCGGATTCATGTTGGCTCGCTTTGGGTTCTCCAACCCTATCCCCACTGTTAAATTCCCTTAAAGCTTTTGACAGCCACACTTTCATCCCAAAAGGTTATCTAGCTAGCTACCCCATCACTTTGTATGGGAAAACGGTAATGGTGGACATAGAAGTCGTAGATAAAAAAATCGACTATAATCTCTTGCTGGCTTGCAGCTAGACATATGCCGTGACGGCCATCGTGTCTACTGTCTTTCACATCATCCTATTTCCATTGGATGGAAAGGTAGTTACAGTAGATTAGCTATCTTTCTGCACCCCTGATTACTCCTCGTTATCAAGCGACTCTGTGCCCCCAGTAGGTGGTGTACCTGACTCTTACATCAGTATCGGTACCAGTCTACTGAAGGCTTCTTCCCTCATGGGTTTTTTCCCTCTTCAACTACCCAAGGTTTGACATATGGTCAACATTCTTTCATCTATTCCTCATGAACAGAATGATTCATGGATCTTACTGGCTCCTTCAGACATTGACACTTATGGAGAACAAATGTCGCTATCACTAGCTGAATTGGCCTACCAAGCCATTCAATCTGCATCCACATCTCTAGTCACTTTGGTTACAGCCAACAGTACCACTGCCCCTCCCATAAACACTCCTTCTTTCGATCCACTCAATCAAGTCCTACCTACGGACGAAGCTATTTGAGAAATCATGAGTTTAGAAGAGCAACCTTGGGAGGATTGGCACCATCGTGTTTTGATATCTGATTCAGACACGGTGCCTCTTAAAATCCTGTCCCCTGACATACCAGAAATTGTTTCCTCACCCTATATGACCATCAAAACTTTGGAGGTGGAAGGAAACATGGGAAATATTTCAAAGACATTTCTCATTGATATTTCTGTTAAGACAAGCATCGTGGAAAACATCTAGATTGGAGCAGATTGCAATCATGAGGAAATTGAAAGCTTCACTTGCCTTTTTAAGGAATTCTACGATGTATTTGCTTGGTCTTATGAGGAAATTCCTGGCATAGATCCGTCTATTGTCAAGCATGAGATCAAGCTTTACGACAATGCAAAAAATTTCTATCAAAGACTTCGACCGGTCCATCCCCGCAAAATGGCAACCATAAAAAACGAAGTAGAAAAATTGTTACATGCTAGTTTCATCTATCCCGTTCCTTTAACGGAATAGGTTTCCAATCTAGTTCCCGTCGATAAAAAACAAGGAACCATCCACGTATGTTTTAACTATCGAGACTTGAATGTCGCATGTCCAAAGGATAATTATCTGACATCGTTCATTGATCAAATAATAGATGACTGCGCTAGTTGTGAATCATTTTCATTCATGGATGGATTCTCAGGTTACAACCAGATTGCTATAAAACCCAAAGACCAACATAAAACCGCCTTCGTCTTCCCATGGGGCATCTTTGGCTATCAAAAACTCCCATTCAGTTTAAAGAATGCTGGAGCAACTTTTCAAAGAGACATGGACTATGCATTTCACGATATCAGGCGTATCGTTCAAGCTTACTTGGATGACCTTCCAGCCCATTCCAAGAAATGAATGCAACACCTCAACCATTAAAAATAAATCTTTCTAAGGTGCTGGTTTTACAACATCTGCTTGAATCCACATAAATGCATTTCCTTTGTTGAGTCTGGATGCTTACTTGGATTCATTGTCTCCACGTACAAGATTAGGGTTGATCCCAATAAGATAAAGGAAATTACTCAATTGCCTGAACCACAATCTGTTCTATAGCTCCAACGTTTGCAAGGGAAAGAAATTTTTTTACGATGGTTCATCATAAATTATGTTGAATTGACAAAATGCTTCATGCGCATACTTAATAAAGGAGTGTCGTATCTGTGGGATGATCAAGCTCAAAAATCATTTGATGCCTTGGAAAAGGCACTTATATCAGCCCCACTCCTTAGCGCTCTTAACTATAGCCATGACTTTCTTCTATACCTAACAGCCTTGCCATCCTCTCTTGGAATGGTCTTGGTTCAAACTCATTGTGATCTATTATTTGTCCAAAGGCTTGGTTGGGGCCGAACTCAGATGTTCACATGTTGAAAAGCTGTCATTGGCAGTCGTCTTTGCTGTCAACTGATTCCGAAACTACATACTGTTGTGGCAGACTACTGTCATCGCCTTGGAGAATCCCACGAGACATATTTTTCCTCGTCAATTAATTGGAGGAAAATATTCAAGATGGATCGTGATCGTCCAACAATTTGATCTAGTTTTCACAGCTGCCAAGGTGAAGAACTCCTTAGTCTTCACCGAACTTTTGTCGGAACTTGCCATCATCGATCTGAATGAGATAGCCCATGATTCTCTCCTGGATGAGGCTATCTATCTTATTGACACCACTAACCCTTGGTAAGGTGACATTCTTGTCTACCTCCAAGCACAACGGTTCCGTCCCAAACTATCAACAAGCGACCGTCATTGCATCTGCCACCAAGCACGACACTATCTAGTGATTAACGATACATTATATCATCGTGGTGTGGATACAATTCTTCGATGTTGCCTCACTCATGAAGAGGCGGAACATGTTTTAAATGACTGCCATGATGGAGCATGTGGCGGTCATCTTTCTGGCATATCTACTACACAAAAAATCTTGCACGCAGGCTATTACTAGCCGACCTTGTTCAAATATTATGTCAAGGCCATCTGACAATGCCATCCTTGTCAAGTATTCATGAATAAAATGCACACTCCTTCGGCCCTACTACACACAGTGATCTCCGTTAGCCCCTTTTCCAAATGGGGGATAGACTTCGTAACCTGCAATCCCGTTTCCTCTACTGAACACAACTATATCATAGTAGCTGCGGACTATTTCACGAAATGGGCTGAAGCCCTTCCCACCTATAGATCTGATGGAGAAACGCAGAACTATTCTTTTTCAATCAAGTTATCTATCATTTTGGTGTACCCCACATGATTGTTACAGACCATGGATCTCATTTCCAGAACCATATGATGTCTGATTTAATGTCACTGCTTGGTTTTTGTCAGGATCAAACATCCTCCTACTACCCCCAAGCTAATGGTCAAGTAGAAGCCTTCAATGGTTTCTTAAAGACCATGATCCATAGGTTGGTAGGAAATCATAAAACCAATTGGCACCGAATGTTATATTCAGCGCTATGGGCATATCGAACATCAGTAAAAATTGCCACAGGCTTTACACCTTTTGAACTCACTTACGGTCTAGAAGAAGTTTTACCCATCGAGTGTCAAATCCCTTCCCTGCAAATAGCCATTGAACTCCTGCCCGACACTACTCCTGAAGAAGAATGCTTACTATACCATAATCAACTGGACGAAACCCATTGAGATGCCGAATTGGGACTCGAGGCTCACAAGCGTTGGGTAAAAACCCAATACAACAAAAAGGTCAAGCCTCGTTCTTACCAAGAGGGAGATTTTGTTTTGCTTTATGATAAAAAACATGACCTTCTGGGGGCAGGAACACTTCAACCCTTATGGCTAGGACCCTATGTCGTCAAGAATGTCCTCTGAAAAGGGGCATATGAACTACGTGACTAGGAAGGAGTCCCGCTCGTGGAGCCCAGAAATGGGCTCTATCTGAAAAAGTATTATGCCTAGTATTGCACTAGGCATGTGCTTTATAATTTTATGTATTCATAAGTTTTGCCTTCCTTTTTAGTGTGATTGGATTGTTTTGATATTTAGTGGAGTATTTGTCTCATACATCCTTCTCGCAATTCAGATGTCTTTGTTACCCTTAGCATACGTAGGATATGTGGATGGTGGTATTCGTAACACATGGCACATTGCATCAGTTGCTTGGGTCATCTACACACTTGAGTCAGAACTATTTTGTCCCGAGGGAGTCTTTCTTAGTATCGCCACCAAAAATATTGCTGAGTACATGTCCGTAATTTCACTTCTCAGAGAAGCGTCATCAAGGGACATCTCCAATCTGGTGGTTAGGTTAGACTCCTAGCTAGTTGTTATGCAATTGGCAAATCATTATCACATTCATAATCCAACCTTGTTACGTCATTATTTAAGGGTACGACTCCTAGAATGTCAATTTGAAATAATCACATATGAACACATTCCTAGAGAATTTAATACGGTTGCTGATTCATTAGCTAACTATGTATTATATTGGCATCTGTCTCATTCACTATAGAAGCATGCATAGTAAAAATTTACTTAGTTAAAAATTTTACAAAAACATTTAAAAAACAATTACGCCATCAAAAGACTAATATATATATATATATATTATATATATATATATATATTATATTATTATATATTATATACAGACATTTTTAGTCTTTTGATGGCGTAATTGTTTTATATATATATATTATATATATATATATATTATATATTATATATATTTAAATCAAATCCAGTCTTTTACATTGAAATATTCCAAAACATGGATGTTTTAAGTAAAAAATGGCTACTAAGACCATCTACAAACACCCATTGGCTACGCCAAAACACCTACTAAAAAGAGCCTATTGCTCTTGAAATGCTGAAACCACTCTAGCTATCCTCTGAAGAGGAACTAGAAACGACTCAGGTACACTGATTATGTGCCGCTGCATATGAGCGGGAATCTCCCTCATAGGAAGGGGGGAAAACCCATGCTCAAGCCCTCCAGGTTCCTCAGAACCTCACGAAGACTATTGGCATCACCTCCCCCAACAGGTAGTTGGTCTCCTAATCGCATATGGTGGGGTTCGCCTGCAGGTCATAATGGTGCCACATCTATGTTAAGCATAAAGCTTCATGTCAGTACTTATTTCACCTATAAAAACATTACATAAACATTCAAAATATAAAAAAATACTTGAAGTACTTTCAAAAATCATTCTCACGTTGAGGACACCAGTTGGTCCTGGGCAGTAGCATCAAGTGAGGGACGCCGATAAAGTCCATGCCCTCATAAGCATAGTCATCAATCATCACAATTTGGCCACGAAGCCACTGGAAGAAATCTTCCTTGAAGAAATCTTCCTTGAAGAAATCCCAGATCGGTCCTCCTCTTGTGCGAGGATCGAGTGATGACCATCACCCCTGCCTCGGCTCCCTCAGATCAAAGGGACCTAAGCTCATCCTTGGGCACATAATAGGTACCCTCTCAAGAATGAATGAAACTATGAAAGTACCATACCCAAAACTGTGTTGGGTACGAGTCATGCATGCCATTAACTCTGTCTTCAACTACCAAAGCACTGCTTCATACTAGTTGAACATCTGTGGCTGGACACGGTCAACTACAAGAAACAGTTGGGCCTTTATCACAACATGGGGACTCTTTGATCCCATCAAATGCACAACCAACCATAAAATTGCCCTCATAAACCTGGACCTTATCCTCTCTATGGGGATTCTATTTCTGACTAGTGCGCTCTCAGGGATGCAGTAGGATTACACCAGCTCTAAGGTAGATCGTGGATCTGGCCTACCCCCGGTGAGGTTTTCCTGTACCCCATGGCATGACAAACCAGTTAAAAAGTATATGTCATCATGGTCAATAAGCAGCTCCTGATCTGCAATCCTGAACACTTGCTCGTGTTCATCCTAGCACTGGATAATCCATCTCAATAAATCCTCTTGCCCTTTCATTAGCTCCAACTTTGCATACTTCAATAAATCGCAGCAGCGCAATGCAAGTATGCATGCTAGATAATTTTGAATCAACAATTCTTGGGTATCATGGGCTCATTCTCTCCATAGAAACCTGCACAAAATAACCCTAAAAACAGTCAAAATGGGGAAAAATAGCTCCAGGAATCCTTTCATGAGGTTTTAAATTGTGCCCTTCAGCTCTAATGCTCCCCCCTGTGGTACATAGGGAGGATTAATTCCCCCCAATAGGTTGTCTATGGCATTTAATGCTCCCTACAGGCCATCTGAAGGGCGTTAGTGTGCAAACACTACTTTAGGGCACCTCAGATATGCAAAAATCCACCCCTGAAACTGTCAAGAAAGGTTAAGAAATGCATAGAGAAAGGTTTTAGCCTCTACTTGGGACTGATGGCACATCGAACGGTTGCCCAGATCTCCTACAATGGTCAGCGAGAAATCTTCTCCTCTTTAGCTCTAAAATACTCTCACAATTCTCAAAATAGTGAAAATGGTGAATGTGAAAGCTCAAAACACTTCCTTATCTTTATTTTTGGAGACATGACTTTTGAAATCATTAAAGAGCAAGTAGTCCATTCCCCATGATTTTTTATCATGCATGAACCCATATGATAGGAATTGTTGCTTTTTATACTTTTTCTTCTTTTGATGAAAGTACCTTTAGGAATGAAAAGCAAAAAAAGCTGTATGCAATTCTCAAAGAGCACTTTTCTTTTATGCGATATTTTCTCGCTCTCCAAAACTAAAAAACCCTTGCGTTTGTCATCGTTGGGCTCATTAAACACATATGACGATGGTCTAAGGAACTCTTTTTCACTCTTTTTCTAGCTCATTAAACAAAAGAAGACCATTAGAGCATTCTTTCTAGGCGTTTCTTTTTCTTGCTCATAAAATTGAAAAAATCTCGAGTTTTTTCTTTAGGCTTGTTAAACATTTATAAAGATGACCTGATCATTATTTTAGGTAATTTTCTCACTCGTTAAATTGAAAAATCCCGAGTTTCTATCACTGGGCTTGTTAAAAATCTATGGCAGCAACAATAGCACTTGCTTTTTTGGGACCATTTATCACTCTTAAAATCGACAAATCCCCGAGTTTTTCCCCTTCTTCGGGCTCGTTAAATCTACAAAGAAGGAATGAGTAGTTCTTTTACCTCTTTTTCCTTTCTCAATAAACTAAAAAATATACCTTGATTTTTATTCATTTGACTCGTTAAAATTTGATGAAGTTATTGATTTTTTCGTCGTGTGACTCATTAAAAATTCACGATGAAAAATGAGTTTAGTCCGTATCCTCGTACTCGTAACAAAATGAGGTCGAAATCTATTGAACATAGGCTTCTCTTTATCTGGATTCAATAGATTAACTCATGGAAAAGTAACCGATGCAGACATACTATTAACCTTTTATTGCACCCAGTTAACAACTATGACAAAGGGACCACCATGGAGTCGTTCTTTATGATCTTTTCAGACTCCCTAAATATGAAAATACCACTGTGTTGTCTAGTCTAGACTCATTAAATTACATAGATAAGATATAGAGTCGCTCTTTTTACGATCCTTTTCAGATTCTCAAAACATGAAAAGATCGACGAGTTTGCCTGTTTGGACTCATTAAACTAATCAAATAGGGCATAGAGTCACTCTTTTCGTAGTCCTTTTCAGACTCTTAAAATATGAAAAGATCGATGAGTTTACCCGTCTGGACTCACTAAACTAATCAGATGGGGAAATTAGACAATACAACTGCATTCATTATTAGAAAGCGTGGTTTGGTAGCAGTCATTCCCTTAAACATGACACTCCCTCAGATAAACCTTCCTTCTAACGGCCTCTTAATATGAATCCTACCATCCTATGAGTTTAGCCTAAATACCCCGATGTTCTTGCATCTTTGTATCCTAACACTCTTTGGTGTTGATGAGTCTAGTGCTGCATGGTTAAAACTATTGTCGTGCCTTGTATTGTTCAAGGGTTAACCTTTTGTTTCCTCCCTCAACCCATCAAGCATATCCTTTTATCATGCCCTCTGTTGTTTAGACCCAATACTCAAGGATTTCTCAAAAAACAAATCATTCATGCCCCGTTTCATGTCGATTGATGTAGGACACATTATTGCCTACCTTTCGACATGTATCTTCCTATCAACTTCAACACTCTATCTAGGAAGACAACCCAGAAACACATTCAATGCCTTGGTACATGCAAACATTAGTGGCAGGTTGCCTTGTGTTTGATCAAGGGTTCTCATTATTGGCTCTTGGTCAAGCGATTCTATGGGTGTTCGACAACAAAAAAATCTTTGACACTCACTAGATTGTACTATGCATCTTGGAGAACATCACCATTATTGGCAGCCTTCCTCGCATCTGTTAACGGTCTTCATTATTGAATGGTAATCAGATGATTTCATGCATGTTCGACATCAACATATATATTCACATGTACCGATCTATGCTCTTTGGTGAACAAGACCTTGGGTAGAGGCTTGCGTCACTTAGCCTTGTTTCCTCTCCGAAGTTGTGTATATTGTTTTTTGGAGACATCTTATTAGGATGATTCTATTATGACATTGGATCCACATTGTGCTTATCTGGGACCAGCATCATCATATCTCTTAGGAGAAAATCACTCTGACATAGCTACTAAGCATGGGAATGCTCGACTTAGGACATGATTTTAGTAGTTATATATATATGTGTTGTATCAGGTTTCCCATACCACCCAAAGCTCCAATCCTCTCTTTCTTTTTGTTGAAGAAGGAAAATTACAGTTAAGTAAATTATTTCAGCCATTGTTGCAGCCTCTGATCTCACACTTTAGGGGGCATCTGTTATACAACAAATTGACCCCCTCATCAGCTCAGAGGGGAAAGACATGATAGCTGAAGCAAAGACCAAGATCATGTGCCTTGTTTCCACACTAATGCTGGCTATGCACTGACAACCTACTTTATAAAGCTTCTCTGCAAGCCTAAGGGTGCGTTAGTGACCCAACTAACTCTAGTTGCTAGTTTGGGAACAACATTAGTGAACCCTAATGAAGTTCTAAGGGTCAAAGGAGCGAATTGACTCATAAATATCTAGATATTTGCTCCTATATCTACTCAAGAAAAGCAAGGAAACATCTCAAGTTTGACCTATTTGGGGGATTTCCAATCCTAATGAAGGAGGCAAATGGGAAAGAGCTGAAAAGCATGGAAACTTCATTGCTTTTACCCTAAGGAACTCATGGAGGAACTTGGCAACCCTAACTCAATTGCTACATAAGCAAAGCTAGGGCTATGGTGATAGAGGTGAGATCACTTGAAAGTTTAACATACTTGATTGTCGAGCATTGTCTTAAATCATAAGAAGTTGGTAAGAAGAGAGAGAGATAGAGAGAAGATGGATGGGTAAGGGAAGGTTGATGCAACAGATGGTTGTAATCACTCTTCCGACATTAATATAGAACTGCAGTTGTACTGTCTACTCCGTGGTGTTGGTACTATCAATCATTTATTTTTTTGTCCAATACCTTTTAGAATGAGTAGCTTAGTTATGTGTAACTAGATTTTTTTTATGTATTCATGTATTAGTTATCAGAGTTGTATGTTGTGATTATGCTTGTCTCTTTTATGTGCAGGACTTGATCTGGAGCTGGCTCAGGGGACTTCCACCTAGTTGCATTGCGCTCTCCAACAAATCTACATGAATTCTTGAGGTAATATATTTGTCCTACTTTGATAGTTAGTTATTGTTTATGAACATGCATGTAATTTTGTGACGGTTTCTGATAATCTTACAGTCTGCCAAAGGTCCCAGGAAGACCTTTAATGGTACCTCCATTCTCCTTACACCATGCATTTTATCCTACAACACAATATGCCATCCTACTTCCTAGCTCAAACCCATTAAGGTATGTGACATTCTTGTGAACCCTCAGATGATGATCTTGCTCTTCATGGATGATCATGGCCTCCTGTTAATAACCCTTACTCAACCCTCTAACTCGGCCTACTTTAGGACTACATCTCTCTTGGATTCCTTGATCAAATGAGCTCCTTCTCACTTGATGTTCTAGCCTTCATACTAATGCCTCCTTAAATATATTTTCCTAGCTAGGCCTCTTAGGATCCCTATAGAACTTACGAGTTTTATCCACTTAGACCTTATGAAATATTAATTTTCCTTTTTAATTTTGATTTTAGATTTTAAACCCCATCTTGGGTCGAAAATCCCTTCACTTGGGTTCTTTTCCACAAAGCCTTTTGTGACCAAACTCACACAAACCCAACTCACTAGGCTTGTGGAGTACCTCCCTAGATTCACAATTCAACAACATAGTCTAGCTGTAGTAATCATAATTTGTTCAAGCTCTTGTAGTCAAGCAAGGACTTGGTTGGGTTCCCAAGTTGAAAATTAAGTAAGGGTATTTGCGAGGGAATGATAGCTAGGGAGGGTCAAGGCATGACAAGGAATGAAAAGGTACGTTAACACATGTCACACAATATCAATACATGTTGAGGAGTGTTAGGGAGTGTCGAGGCATCACAAGGGAGAACTATGTCAAAATGCATGGAAATGAAAAAATAAGTGTGTGTGCCAGGGAGTGTCAGTGAATTCAAGTGTGACAAGGATGAAGTGTGTTAGGATAAGTTCATAATAGGATTTTCAAGAGGCAAGCCTACGATTGTGATAAGGGGCTCTACATAGCAATTTTAGACAAAGGGAGACTTTGCTCTAGGAACAACACTGTTTTTCCTTTAGTTATTATTTTTATATGATATGTGGCACATTTTGTCCAAATGCTCATGTTTTAAACTATTTTAGACAATTTCATATTGTACATTGTTGTTTATAATTTTTGGGGCACTCCACTTGTGTCAGATTATATCATGTGTGTCTTGGGCATCCTGTGGTTATTGCAAAATCTTAGTTAATTCCCTATTATTTATATGAACTAGATATACATGTGAAATATTGTCTATCTAAGCTATGTTGGTTAGTTACTTTATGGCCATGGCTAGATGTGATCCTTGTCTTGGTAAGTTCTTAAGTGGGACAAGTTGAGCCTGGACATGAGTGGCCTAAGATGAGTTATAGAAAGTTCTTAGGTGAACAAGGCACAATCTACTTGTAATAGGTGAAATTGGTCAAGTTATTATGGTTGAACCAGGCCAATGTCACATGAACTGCAGTAGTTAAGGACTTGATTGGGTTTCCAAGTCATGAAAAAATGTAAGGCTAGTTCTATAGGTGTGAGTACCAAGGCATGCTAAGGAATGCTAACATGTGCCAGATAGTGTGAAGGCATGCCAAATATGCTAAGATGTGGCAAGTGCTAAGGAATGCCAAGATGTGCAAGGGTGTCACAATATATGCCAGGGATTGTCAATGCAACAAAAAAGAGAAACAAGTTAAAGGGATTGTCAATGCAGACATAAGAGGGTTAATAAGTCATAAATTTACCTTTTCCAAGAGGGTCATGCTAGGCATACCAATATTAGGTACCAATATGTGCTAAGTGCCAAGTGTTAGTGCATTCTAAGTGCCAAATACTCCTCTGTTACTTCGCATCTACTTTCCAATAGTTGATATCAGATAAATTTAGTATTAAACCATGCCAAAGAATACCAAGACATCTTAATGAAAAATAAACATGATAAGAATTTCCAAGCGCCAAAATGTGCCAAGTGCCAATGTGTGTTAGGGAGTGATACACATGTTATGAAGTGGCAGGGCATGTCGAAGAGTGCTAAGGTGCACCAGAGAGTGCTAATGCATGCTAAGGAGTGCTATGGAGTACTAGGGAAACACAACGGAGCACTAGGTCAAAATACATGGAAGTGAATGAATATGAAGGTGTTATGGGGAGTGTTAACGAGTGTTAGTTGGCATGTCAAGGAGGGAGTGACAAGGTATGCTAAGCATTGGTAAGGCATGCTACAAAATATCAGGGCATGTTAAGAAGTGCCAGAGTGTATTAGGGAGTTCTAGTGTGTGTTAACATGTGCCAAAGAGTGCTAAGGCATGCCAAGACAGACAAATTCTCCATAAACCCACTTCCACAAACCCTGTTGGTGGATGCCCCATAAAAAATAAAAATAAAAATAAAAAATAAGAAAATAAAGTATGACCATAGCTCCATGAGTCAAAAAAGTCTTCTAGGTTGTTCCTCCTTCATTATCCATATCTCCATGAAATCTGCAAAGATATTTAAATATGCATCTCTAGTGTCTGGTTTTGTTTGTTCAAAAATATTCTCATTCTTGCTTCTCCATATGCCCCACAAAATATAGAAAGGAAAGGAACGATATGTCTTGAAACATTCAAACCATTGAGTGAGACATATCTAAATGGTAACCATGTTCTAGATTACATGTATTTTAAGTGTTTGAAGAACCCCACTCCATACCGAGATCGCAAAAGGACATGTTAGAAATAGATGTTCCATGTCTTCTAAAACTTCTTTGCATAAAGAGCATCTTCCAAGATCCTGAAATCCCCTTTTATGGATATTATCCCAAGTTAAAATATTATTGTGGACCACCAACCACATATAAAATTTTAATTTGAGAGGTATATTTGATCTCCACGTGTTATGAAACCAAAAAGAATTATCATTCATGCCACCTCCATGAGAAATATGTTTATAAATATCCTTAACCAAGATCTGCTCATTATACATAACACCTTCCCATTTTAGCTTTTCTTTCTTCTCAGTGAGTTTTAAACCTGTTAGACTTAATTGTGTTGTGAAACGTGCCCATTCCAAAAATAGATCCTCTGGAAATCCAAGTTCAAATGCATTAAACCAATAACTTGTAACATAAGAAGATCCTAAATCACAAGAGATTTAGTTCATAAAGTAAAGCCTTTTCTTATGTAAATGCTCAAGGATGTGAATAGAAAGAGTATGTATTCCCTCCACTCCTTTGATATCATCTAGTCCTATTTATATCCTATTCCCCCTTCCAAATTCCCATCTCAAATTTCGTAGTGGCCAATATTTGTTTCTCATCATGCTTCTCCATATATAAGATGCCACTTTCTTCTTTGGAGCTGCCTCTTTAATTCGTTCCTTAAGCTGTCTATTTTTTAGATATTTCTCTTTAATAACCTATTACCAAATACCTTTTCCCTGGAAAGTTTTCCATAATTTATTGAGTACTATTAAAGCCTTACTAAAGCATTATGTGTCCTTTATACCCCACCCTCAATCCTTCTCATGTCTCACAAGAACCTATAAATAGACCAAAAGTATCTTCTTTGTGGATTTAGGCCTAGCCCAAAGGCACCTAGCTATAATAGCATCAATTATTTTGGCCTAAATATACTGAGGGGGGAAGATACTAAGGTTTGAGCCCTCTAATTGCAATGAAATAACCTCCTCCCCATTTGGCATGAAATAATTTGAATATGTCAATCGTTTACGGTTTTGTCAAAGAGTACAGGAAGTAGGTTACCATGAGAATCTCATGGGTATATTTGCCCCCACCTTGAAGGAAGACGAGATCACCATTGCAGGGATTGATTTCATGTTTTCAGCAGATTCCATCTCTCAAGCTACATGCATACCAAATCATGGTGAAAATTGGTTCAAAGGCATGAACCTAGACCTAGAAGAGTACAATCCCTACTTGAAATCACAATACAAAGGAGCTCACTCACATGTTTTCCCATTTAGACACTTGTTGGAGGGATATTTACCATTGATGAAGGTTGTCATGAATTTCTTCACATGTGATGGCAGGTTTTCTAGGCTATATAAATACCACATAATACTACTCATGCACTTTACAACTGCCAAGTCTCTAAATTTGTCCAGCTACTTGTGTAAGAGCCTAAACAAAATGTCTAAAAGGGTGCAATTGAAAGGAAAAGTGCATTATCCCAGCCTCTTTCACCATATCCTGATAAAGGTTATAGTACTCGATCAGTTGAAAGAGAATAACATGACATGGGACACCTTCATTAAGGCAGCCCTGAAAATGCATATAATTAGTTCACCAAGATAACACCAAACCATGTTAGTACAACCCATGGAGGTGGGCCCATCAAGCAAAAATAATGAGCTTAAATTTTCCAAACCCACCTAAGCCTAGCTATCTGGCCTAAAATCCTTTACATTCCAGTCATCTATTGGTTGTGATTTCATAGAGAGAGCCCTCTCTGGTTTGGTAGGGCTAGCTACCAAACTAAAAGCTTGGTCTGTGGTTACCTCTTTCGATCTCCTCATCAGCCTGGGACATTATGGAGGATAACAGAGGACATGACAACTAGGGAGTGCCAAGGTGTCCTAGTGAATGTAAGGTTCCCAAGTCATGGAAAAATGTAATGCTAGTTGTGAGGTCATGACTGCCAAGGTATGTTAGGGAATGCTAGGGCATGCTAACATGTGTTAAATAGTACGAAGACATGTCAAACAAGGTAAGATGTGCCAATTGTTAAGGCATGCCAAGATGTACAAGGGTGTGACAATGCATGCTGGGGACTGTCAAGGCAACAAAATGGAGGAACAAGTTAAACTACAAGGAAATGAGCACATAATAGGGTTAATAATTCATCAATTTACCTTTTACATGAGCGGCATGCTAGGCACACCAACATTAGGTGCCAATAGGTGTCAAGTGCCAAGTGTCAATGGATTCTAAGTGCTAAATATTCCTCTGTTTCTTCTCATCTAGTTTCCAATAATTGATCTCAAATAACTTTAATATTAAACAATTCTAAAGCATACCAAGTCATCTCAACGCATGCCAAACATGCTAATACTTGCCAAGTCCCAATACGTGCCAAGTACCAATGTGCATCAGGGAGTGTGATGCATGCTATGAAGTGGCACAACATATCAAAAAGTGCTAAGGTGTGCTAGAGAGTGACAATGCATCCTTATGAGTGTTAGGGAGTACTAGGACAACACAAGGGAGCACTAGGTCAAAATGCATGGAAGTGAATAAATATGAGGGTGTGTCGGGGAGTGTGAATGAGTGCTAGTTGTCATGCCAAGGAGGGAGTGACAAGGTATGCTAAGCATGGGTAAGGCATGACAAGGAATATTAGGGAATGTAAAGAAGTGCTAGAGTGTGCTAGGTAGTTCCGGGGTGTGCTAACATGTGCCAAATAGTGCGAAGGCATGCCAGGTGCTAAGACATGCTAGGATGTCTAGGGTACCAGAGTATGCCAATATGCGTCAAAGAGTTTCAAGGCAACAAAAGGAATATAAAAGATAAAATGAAAGGAAATGAACACATAAGAGGGTTCATAAGTCGAGACTTTATATTTTTTAAAAGGGGCATGCTAGGCACACTAATAATATGTTCCAATACATGCTAAGTGCCAATGTGTGCCAAGTGCTAATGTTTGTCAATGCAATATTATGCCAAGGTGTTCTAGGGCATGCTAGGGACTACAGGGCATGCCAACACATGATAGGGGAGTGTTATTCTAAGCTAGGGCATGCCAACATGTGCTTGGCCATCCTAGTCATGGAAAGATGTTGTAGGTACAAATATGTTCCAGGTACAAAGATGTCCTAGGTACAAAGATGTTCCAAGACATGCGAGGTACCAAGGAATGTTAGTGTATTGTTCCAAATCATGTTAATGCGTGTTATGAGTGTTGAGGAGATCTAGGTATCTCTCATTAATAATTGACATAGCTTGATTATGTATTAGATAATGTAGCTCCTACATACACTAGTGGAACTTTATTTAAAAGAAATTTGCTAGATAATAAACCTAATAGAGATGAATCATGTGTTGACTCATAGGAAAAATATATTCTTATGACTTGAGGGAAATGATACACACTAATTACTTCTTAAAAAATTGACTGACTATTATAACCACTATGACCTTGGACACATAATGAAAAAGACTCCACAACAATGGTCTTAAATCATTATCTTTTGACAAAAAATATAGTAACAGGTACATAGCATCATCAAAAACCCATTGGAATGATCAATGATGATGAAACAAATTTGACCGTCACCAAAAGTAACCAAAAAGAGCATTGGTGAGGGTCAATAAAAGATCATCACTAGAAGTGTCGCCAAAGAGAGAATTAGTGATGGGCCTTTAACGACCCTCACCAAAAGTGTCACCAAAGAGAGAATTAGTGACGTGCCTTTAATGACCATCACCAAAAGTGTCATTGAAAATGGCTTTGGTGACAAACCTTAAAGGACCATCACTATATACACTTACAACAATGATTTTTTAAAGACCATCACCATATGCGACATTGGTGACGGACCTTAAAGGTTCGTCACAAACATGAAGCGTCATCAAAAACTCATTGGAATGATCAATGATGATGAACATTTGTTGAGCATCACCAAAAGTAACCAAAAATATCATTGGTGATGGTCAATAAAATATCGTCACTGGAAGTGTCACCAAAGAGAGAATTAATGATGGGCCTTTAATGACCCTCACCAAAAGTGTCACCAAACAGAGAATTAGTGACGGGATTTTAACGACCCGCAACAAAAGTGTCTTTGAAAATGGCTTTGGTGACAAACCTTAAAGGACCATCACTATATACACTCACAACACCACTTTTTTAAATACTGTCACCATATGCGACATTGGTGATGGACCTTAAAGGTCCATCACAAGCATGACCCTCACCAATGACCTCTTTTCTTGTAGTGTTAACTGCATAGCACATATCTAGTTGTGTGTTCACCAAGTAAATGAGTGAACCCACAAGCTACCTATAAACAATAGCTTCCACTACTTCCCCTGAAGTAACATCCTCCTTCCTCTAGTTACCTACTAGAGGAGTCTCCATGGGTTTGTTCTCTCCACGTGGAATCTCCTGAGTATCTCATTGGCATACTTGCCTTGACACACAACTAAATCCCCATCTCCTTGCCATACCACCATGCCAAGAAATTAATGCTTGAGCCCCATGTCCTTCATCTCAAACTCTCTTGCAACGTAATGCTTGTAAGATTTTATCAGTTGATCATCACCTCTCAGTATGAGAACATCAACATAAATTACCCTGATCAACAAATTACCTTCCACCACTATGTGGTACAGGTTCACATCCACTTCACTCTTTGTGAAGCCCAACCCACTGAAGTAGCTTTTACACAGTATTTTGTCACACCTCCTGCACTTCCCCATGACATACCCTGAAGTGCTCGAATTATATAATATACTCATCCATGTATACAACTCAGATCCCTCCAATAACTTTTCTTGGAAAATCTCTAGAGATTTCCCTGAAGAAATGGCTCTTGAAACCCTAAAATGAGAGTCATCACCCTTATCAAGCTCAAAACCACAATGATCACCTATTACAACATGTTAAGCCAACCATGGCATTGCTCTATTCCCTCTCATACCTGTGATGATATCAAAAATGAAGTTTTCACAAAGAGGATGAGAAGCGTCATGATCTGGAAGCTTCCAGAGTGGTGAGTTGGAGGTGGTTTCACATAGAATAGGTCAAATCCTCTTAATTTGACCTCTTGGTCTTATCCCTATGAGCTACCTCCTTGAGATGTGGGCCTAATCCAATCTTTCAAGGAGTCTCAAATGTTTAATCTATGTCCTTTTACACCCTTATGCTGAGCTTGTGCTTAGAGGCTATTCATTAGACTTGGACAAGGACTGTTGGAGAGTTTCTTGGCTTGGACTTGGATTACCACTCAAGGAGAGCCTTTCAACATCAAAGCTACAGTTGTAAGCTTCCCTTAATTCTTCAAATAATAATACAACTATTGGTTCATCTTCCCAAAATATATATGTTCAAGTATGTATTGGGTTGGCATTCCTTGATCATATAAGTAGGTTATTATTCGATTTGCTATTGGTCTTGGCATGTTTTTTTGTATCTTGGTCACTTGTGTAGGTACATAAGTGATGAAAGAAGTAGGAACAAGTTTGTGACACAAGTGCATCGAGGATCTCAACAAAGGAAATCAGAATAGTATCAGAGCAAGGTAGGCCATCTATCTTGTTCCACTTTTCAATTGTAAACTAGGAAGATGTCTAGTTGATTGTCACTTCAGTTACTATACCGACTCATTAGGCTAGAGGGATCGTGTCTGTGAGCAGAGAGGATTAACTGTGTCGACAAATGGAAACTCCTCTGGGATCCGACGAGAAATGTCTTATGTATTTCATGACATTCAACACATTGTTTAGCCATACCTCGATGACATACCAGCTCATTAAGCTAAAAGTCATGACCATCCAAATCACTTAAGAGCCATCATTTTACAATTTCAGCATTACAATATCCATCTTAATCCACACACGTGTCTATTTTGCATCCAATCTCGCTGACTCTTAAGTTTTGTGGTGTCTTGTGAAGGTATCAGGATTGATCCTTTGAAAGCTGAGGCCATAGTCAATCTACCCCCCCGCCCCCCGACATCACTGCTGCAATTGCAGAGCTTCCAGGGACAAGCTAATTTTCTCCATCGATTTGTCCCTAATTACGTCGAACTTGCCAAGGGTTTTACTCGCTTACTTAAGAAGGGGATCCCTTTTATTTTGGATGAAGTTGCCCAATAATCCTTCGATGCTTTAAAGAACATGTTGATCAATGCTCCTCTACTGCATCCCCATGATTACCAGCATGATGACTTCTTGTATTTGGTTGCAACTGTTATGATGATGGAAATGAGCATGTCGTTGATTATCTAAGACAAAATCTTCTTGATACTGAGTCTCGATATGCTAATGTGGAGAAGCTAGATTTGGTGGTGGTTCATGTCGTCCAAAGATTTTGACACTACATATTTTTATAGAAAACCACTGTGATTTCTGATTGCAACCCTATAACATACATACTGACTCACTACTTACTTGCGGGCAAATACTCCAAATGGATTTTTGTCCTGCAGGAGTTTGATTTTGAATTTATTGCTTCCAAATTAAAGAAATTTCTCGTCTTCGTTGCGTTAATCTGTGCTCTTCCGTCTGCAAGTGTTCCCACTAAATTTACTGAGAAGATACCCGAAGAAACTCTATTTTTGATCAACACTCTTGGCCCATGGTATGCAGACATTATTGTTTATCTCCAAACCTAGTGTTTTTGATAGGATTTGTCCCGATTCGACTGACACCACATCCGACATTAGTCCCAAACTTATCGGATCCTTGGTGATACATTGTATCGGGTCAGTGTGGACTCTATCCTTTGCAAATGTCTCACCCTTGAAGAGGTTGATTAGGTCTTAAGTGATTTCCACTCTAGTGCTTGTGGTGGTCATATGTCTAGATATGCCACTGCTCAGCAAATCCTCCGGGTCGGTTATTTCTAGCCTTCTATCAAAGACTTCATTCTAGTTGTACCAAAATGCCATGAATGCTAGATTTTCAACTGTAGGCAGTGCACCCCACCCACACCCCTAAACCTAGAAATTATCGTTGGCCCATTTTCCAAATAGGGCATTGATTTCATGACATGTAACCCTCGCTCAGTCGGGGGGCATGGTTATATCATCGTCGTTGTTGACTATTTTACCAAATGGGCTAAGGCAATGCATACATACAATGCTGACAGTATTACTGCACCTTAGTTCCTTCTTAACCGCATCATCACACATTTTGGTGTCCATCAAGCTATCATGACTCACCATGGATCACATTTTCATCAGCATATGATGGTAGAGCTAACTGCTTAGTTGGGCCTTCGACATGATAGCTCAACTCCTTATTATCCATAGGCCAATAGTAAGTTGAAGCAGTCAACCAGGTTCTGATTACTGTGCTTTAGCGTACCATTGGGAAGCATAGAAAATATTGTCATTTAATGATATTCTCATTTCTCCAGGCTTACAGAACTTCTGCCAATACGACCACTAGATTCACTCATTTCCAACTGGTTTATGGTTTAGAGGAAACTCTTCCAATCGAATGTGAAATCCCTTCACTTAAGATAGCTATCAAACTTCTTCTAAATACCTCGCCTGAAGAGGAGTGACTACTATATCTTGAGAGACTTGACGAGACTTGTCGCATTACTACACTAGTCATCGAAGCTCAAAATAAGCAAGTCAAATCTCATTTTTACCAAACTGTTTCTCCTCACACTTTTTCTGAAGGTGACTTGTTCCTTTTTTACGATCAAGCCAATGATAAATTGGGGGTAGGAAAGTTCAAACCCATGTGGCATGGGCCCTACATCATTAAGCATGTGTTACAAAAAGGTGCGTATGAGCTATGTAATTATGAGGGAAATGCATTATCACAGCCCCGTAATGGGTTGTATCTCAAAAAGTCTTATGCGTAAAATTCATGTAATAACTTTTGTACATTAGTGTGTTAATTCATTAGAGTGCATTTTTTATTTTTGGTGTGTTTGTTTTCTTTGTAGACATATGTTTTTTTTCTTATCCTGTGTTCCACTTGATTTGCATATGTCATTAGGTCATTACATTGGTTTTACTAATGGTGCTTGTTGTAGCACATAGAACCTTTCTTCCATAGCGTGGGTACTCTATAACCCTAATGGTGAGCTAATTAACTTACAAGGTATCTTCCTTGGTCAAAAAACCAATAATATTGCTCAATATAGTGCAGTTATTGAACTCTTGTCAGAAGCAGTTTCTCTTGGCATTAGGGATTTAGTTGTCAAGTTTGATTCACAACTCATTGTGTTACAATTAAACAATCATTACTCAGTGAGAAATTCACAAATTTTGAATATATATATCTACGTGTTAGATTGCTCGAAAGAAATTTTGGTTATAGTACATATCAACATATTCCACGTACTTTAAATACATTAACTGATGCATTAGAAAATTTTGTTCTTGATAGACATTTACATCATTTGTAAAACTAAATCATCTTATGAACCACATAAGTAAGAAATAAAAATGCATATATATATAGATATATATCACATCTGTTGGAGTGTGTTTATATATATATATATATATATATATATATATATATATATATCACATCTGCTGGAGTGTTTATATCTATATATAGATATATATCACATTTGCTGGAGTGTTTATATCTCTATATATATATATAATATATATATATATATATATATATATATATATATAATATATAGATATATATCTATATATTATATATATATATATATATATATATATATATATTATATATATATATATATATATATATATATATATATATATATATATATATATCACATCTGCTGGAGTGTTTACATCAAAATGTCAAAAAAAGAGTGTTCTCGGACACTTTGCTTTCAAAGCCTAGAAAATATGTAAAAGACTAGATAAACTATCAAACTGCATGGTGCTCATGATAGAACAAGATCGCCCTAATCACTCGGCCTAGTAGCCAATGCAGTCTCGTAGAGACTCCCATAGTGTGTCTCTACCAATGCAGTGGAACATCATCGATAGTGGCATAATATGGAACCTCTTGAGTTATTGCTTCTACATTGCACTCCAACTCAGCTAAGGGGTCAACCCCTTCCTCATAGTCTCCACCCACTATCAGATGAGCTACTCGTCGTGCTATTGGTGACATGTCTGGTGGTCTCCCTAGTCCCACATCTACACATTTATCGTAAGTTGAGTCTCAGTTTACACTATTGTAAAAAATTATAAAACTTGGAAAACTCCAAAAAATAAGTTTTTACCTGCATCGGGCCACTATTAAATTGGTGGCAGAGGTAGATCTGGATCCCACCCAAAATTTGTGCTAGCATAAGTGTATTCACCTACTACAAGTAGTTGGAATTCAAGCCAAGTGAAGAACTGTGGTGGATAATGCATATGTTGACCCGTGCCTCCTTGAGGCATGAGTTGGTTCCATCTCTCGAGTCTCAGATCTCGAGGGGTAGGACGTGGTACTTTTTCCCACTAATACTAGAAGAGGGGCACTCACTCCAAAAAGAAGGTCACTGGTATCGAACCAAACCTGAATTGATTTAGGTGTCCGTACTTACCCTTGGTCAGTTGTCACTTCATGTTCGCTAAGAGGCCTCCACACCAGTTGAGGATGGTGGGGGTCAAACATGCAATCGCATACTAAAATTAAGACTTTGAAGCCTCATGCAAGGATTTCATATCAGATATGTTACCAGGAATAGTGTCCACTCGGATGCTACTATTCCCACTAAGACTGGTAGCTGTCTTAGAAACAAACAAGTAAAGTCTACTTTCGTTTTCCTTTATGAAAATAGACAAGAGGGGAACCAAGGAAACCAACCTTAGTCTTGCGCTTGATTTCCTCTCCTTCCTGATAGAGCTTTGTCGCTTCTTCTTCGTCTGCCCAGCTTCAAAGAGCACCTGTGGAATCACAACAACATACTACTATCAAAGAACAAAGATCTATATTCATAAATAACACAGGACCAGATGTGCGTTAACCATACAAAGGCATATATAAGTAAACATACAAGAATATGGAGGAAAACTTGAATAGCTTTATTGAGATGAAAAGTAGCAAGAGGATTACAGCCATATGTTCTAACCTAGCATCATCCTCCAGCTAGAAAGCCCTTCTTCACCTCAAGTAAAGCTTAGATCACCCAACACTATGAATGTACACCAGAAAACCAACAACACTTCTCTATAAGATACAAAATTCCAGCCTCT
>APFE030119212.1:126784-143487 GCA_000404065.3 Pinus taeda | reverse complement strand
CAGAATACTTTTTACTGTATGGCAGTCAATCTTCCCGAATGCTGTGTTCAGTGCATTACGATCGATAGGGTGGCAGACACGGCTTCCTAAGGATAAAGGATGCAGCCTATTGTGGTCTCCCAATATATACTCGACGGTGCGTGGGAGCACAAGTCCGTACTGGCACTTGCCGTCTCAGAGTGGAGGAATCACCCAACCAACAATGAAAGCAATAGTTACCAGGTTTTACGATGCCAGAATACGTCTCTTGCCTAGACCTCTAGATGTTGTGCGTTAGGTTCCAAAGCGTTGTTAGATTCATTAAATTTATTTTACTTTGATCCTGCTTAAAAATTTTCCTTTCATGTTCACCGCGTGATGTGTATACAATGCCTAAAATGCAGTCTAAGATGATAAACAAACGTTTAATCTTCTTTTGGCAATGAAAATCCTAGCTACTAAGGAAAGAAAGTTAAGAATCTTTCAACAAAGAGCACAGAGCACACGCTAAATGCACTGTCCTAATTCAAACCAATCAGTCTAAATATAAATGCACATGCATGTATTTGTTTTCAGCCTTCTTAATGTATGAATGACGATAAGAAAGCAAAGTGCAAATCTAAACTATTTTCAAAGTGACAATACTCAACAAATTTCTTTTCAAAATGAAGTGAAGGTAAGAGAGACACTTTGCGATTTCGAAATGAAAATTGCTTTTCGACACTTTAAAAAATACTAATTCAAATCATATGCAATAGTAACTGTATAATTGAATGTCAAGGACAATGGGATTGTCTTCTAAAATTGAAAACGACAGCTACGACACTTTCAGATCAAGAAACGACAGTTTGACTATGCTATTTTTTTGCAAAAGAGAACTGAAAATGGTGCACAATACATAAAAACACTTACAATTATTTGAACTATGGAGGCGGAATAATGTAAGAAAAGGGGGTTTTCACAGAGATACACTAACCACAGACAACAAAACTCCTAAATAGGACTGAAAATAGTGAGGAAAAAACCAAAGTTGAACGTAAAGTTAACCTTCCCTAACCATCGCACCTGTCACACTGTGAATTCAGTATGCATTGCACCTACTACACTGGGAAGGTGATATGCATCGTATCCTCTGTAGTGGAGTTGCCATTTTGTTACCGGGAATAGTGTCCACTCGGATGCTGCTATTCCCACTAAGACTGGTAGTTATCTTAGAAACAAACAAGTAAATTCTACTTTCGTTTTCCTTTATGAAAATAGATAAGAGTGGAACCAAGGAGACCAACCTTAGTATTGCATTTGATTTCCTTGTTTGATTCCTCTCTTTCCTGATAGAGCTTTGCCGCTTCCTCTTCGTCTACCCATCTTCAAAGAGCACCTACGGAATCACAACAAAATACTACTATCGAAGAACAAAGATCTATATTCATAAATAACAGAGGACTAGATGTGTGTTAACCATACAGATGCATATATAAGTAAAAATACAAGAATATGGAGGAAAACTTGAATAGATTTATTAATATGAAAAGTAGCAAGAGGATTACAACCATATGTTCTGACCCAACATCATCCTCCAGCTAGAAAGCCCTTCTTCACCTCAAGTAAAGCTTAGATCACCCAACATTATGAATATACACTAGAAAACCAACAACACTTCTCTACGAGATACAAGATTCCAACCTCTGGATCTCTGTGATGAGGGATCCATATATAGATGATTGTAGGGAGGTGAGTCATCTTCTGGGGTCTTGATTAGTGTCCTCTCTCTGATAGTTCCTTCTTCCACTTGGAGAATAGTGATCTCTTACTCATCCCTGGTCGAAAACAGAGAGGCAAGTGTCAGAGGGGAAGCTTTTGGAAGATTCCATGATCTTCCACCTCGCATTTGGTCCCTACCATTTGTCCATTCCCGACCATCGCACCCTACAGAGGAGCCATTCAGTATGCATCACACCTTGTACACTAGGAAGGTGATATGCATCACACCCTCTGCACTGGGTTTTCAGGATGGTCCAAGTTTGACCATTTATGAGCAGTTTTTAGTGGAGAACTTCTGGGAGATGATGTAATCAGTTGACCTTGTTCCTTTAGGCAGTGAAGCAACACTTTTAGGGGCTTAGTAGCCCTCAGTTTATGGACATTTATGATTGGGGTTGAATTTCCCAAAAATGTCTATAACACACCTATTCCAAGGCCCTAAATAACTAAACTTGTTGGTGTTGTTAATGAAAAAAGAAAGTTCTAGTTATTTTTATTAAAGCGCTTGATTTTAGAGGGTTGTTCTTTAAGTCAAAGGTACAATGAGAGTGAAACTTATTGTGATTTTGACGCAAAAGAAATCAATAGAAACTTAACTATATGCATGTCATTATTTTCTTCGATGAAAAAGGATTTCTATTTGGTTCTATGAAAAACTTATATAAGCAAAATATTTCTTTTTCTTTTTCAAAAGTACACTCCACACACACTCAAAATCTAACAAAAAAAACTAAAAATTCTCATTGTGGAAACTAACCTAATTCAAACTCAAATGATGATGCAAGATCCTATGAATATTCATATAATAAGAAAATGTGTTTCTTTGCAAGATAAATAAGCCAACTTGAACATAAAGAGGGCAAAAATTCAATAACAAATTTCCCTCAAAACCAAGCAAAACCAATTGAAAAAGTTCACAATTGCTAAAAAACAAAACAAAAGAAACCAAAAACAAAGACTTGAAAAGAAAAAGAAAGGAAAAAGCTATGTTTTCTTGTCTTTTTTCTTTTTAAAAACCCAAAGAATTTTTTTGAGGTCACAAAAGACTACTAAACTTCAAAGATCACGAAACACGCATAAAGAGTCCCTGAACTTCGCAAGTTATGAAACTCATAAATAAAATGAAACTTGAAACAAGAAAGGACTACAAACTTGCATTAATTGATCTGAATAGTTGTATAAAAGACTTCAACAAACCAACAAAATGTCAAGAAAGACTCTCAATATTGCCAAAGAGACACTCAAAAACCATGAAAAACAAAATAGGTCAACCAAAAAGGAATGAAAAGCAAAGCAATCTGAAAATTGGGTTATAAACGAAACTGAAACCAATTTCTTGTTTTGGAAAGCCAAAACAACCAAGAACTTCTGAAAGAGGCTTTGAACCCAAAATGCAGACTGAAACCTTACTTAAAAATAAATCCTATGTCAACTAGGTTTTTCACCGAGAAGAAGATTCGAAATTGAAAACTTGCAAGAAAGCAAAGTTTTAATGACAGTGAATGACCAGAAAATAGCAAAAGTCACCAGGCAACATACTTAACTAGGCAAAATATTTTGAAACAATAATTCAAAAATAGGTATACGTGACTGTGTAAAGGCATAGAGGCATGTATACGCATTTCAAACACAAGAAGCTAATGTATACGCGAGTATATTTGAGGAAACAAGCGTGTATATGCTACTGTATCCCTAAAAAAATGCGTGTAAAAAGCTCAATTAAGAAAAATAAAAAATCAAGACGTGATCCAAAATATCAAACTTGACGCTTTGGAAGCCAATAAGTCACTAACACTATAAAAACAAGAAATCAAGGAAACAATCCCTGATCAAGAACAAACAACCTAAACTAGGAAAAACAAGAATTTTTTCCCTAGTTGAGTCGCCAATTCTGTTGCAGGTGGAAACACCCTAGGGTCTTGGGTTGAAAACCCCAATAGAGCAAAGGGCATACAACATAAAGAAACACGTAGACAAGCAATCTAAATACTTAAACTACTAAAGTAGGAAGAAGAGGTATTACCCAGAGGTCCTACGTTCGAGGTCGATTCCGCAGGGTCCAAACCCTATGCTCCTTCCAATGCCTTTAGAACTTGCAACTTATCCAAGAAAAGCATATACAACAGTAGTAATAGAACACATGTTCATGATATAGTTGTTAAATCATATAATCATGTGAGCAAATGAGCATTAACATAAGATTTCATAAATCATAACATTTATTAATGCATAAACACAATAAATATCAGGAATAGAACATCATTTCTTTATTGATGTAAGCTAAATGAAATGTGGAGAACTACAATATAAGTCTTCCTCTAGCTCCAAGCGGAACCGTACTCTGGATCCATCCTACCCAGGCTTCAGCAGTCCTCCTCCGTAAAGGTACACCAGGATGTCATACAAAGATGATGGACACCTCAAAGAAGGAAACAAAGGTTTCCTATAACTTGGTAGTGCAGGAGGCATAAGGATTTCTTTATAATTGATCAGGGATGTAATCAACTATAATATCAATATCTCATCTCTCTTCTCCTTAGGCCTTCCCATGGAGCTTTTTTTATACTTCTCCAAATTAAGGTTTTTTTTTTTCCCAGTTGGGAAATAGTAGGGCCGCAGGCTATAGTAGGTGAGTAACAGGTAAAGCACATAAACTCCGCCTGAATTTAATAAGATTATATATATTTTAGTGTTTTAACACATATACGCGGGTTGGGTATAGAATGACCGATGTGTACACGCTTTTTATACGGGTCAAAATATCGTATGGGATTTAAAACACTGTTTTTTAGAATTTAGACCAAGTCTGGAAAGGAAGGGTTGCCTTAGGCCATAACCAGAGCATCAAATCTACCAAGAGTGGTAAATGGTGTTATAACACCATGGTTCCCCTTTCCCTTCACTGGATCGAGTATTACTTCACTAAGGGATGAGTTCAATACACTATGGAATGGGTCCAACTCATAAGGGTAAAATCAGTTCTTATTATTCTTTATTTTTCTATTTTGTTCAATTTCCTTCATGTGGTAGCAATGATCCATGCTATGTTGAAGCCTACCTTTAACAGATGAAAATGATGGGAGACTTACATTGCATTTGAAGGTTCTTAATTTAATGCAACAAGAGTTGAATAGAGTAGATAATTGGGTTCAATATAACACTGCATTTTATGGATGGATCACCTCAAGCTTTTTGACAGTTGCATCATCTTGTTTCTCAGGAGCCAACAACATTTAGAGACCAGTGTGAACAAACCAACATGAAAGTGTTGACTATGCGTTGACATGACCTACGTGAAAGATAATACCATGCCCATTTTTCCCTGCTGTCTGGACTTCTACAACATGAAAGTATCATTGAACAACCATGGAGGAAGTAACAATATTTGAAAGAAAAAAAACCTGCTTTGAGCCACTTCTCCAAAGAATATTTTTAAAGGTCCGCTTTAGGAACTGTTTAGTGTGCTTTGACCTTTCAAAACAAGGGGAGATTTGTTCACTTTTTCAAGTGTGGAATTCACTTTTTAATTCACTTTATTAAAGGGACTCCATAAAATTCTTTTAAACGGGAGTTTAAAAGAAATTAAGTTCTTTTATTAAAGTTTATTAATAAGAGAGAGAAGGTGCATTTTTTTTTAATGGGAGAGATAAATGATTTTTTTAATTTTGGAGTGATAAGATAAACTTATTTTTGTAATATTTGGAGTGATAAGTGAACATTTTTGGATTGACTTAATCAAGTCCATTACAAAATTCAAGTCAAAGTTAAAGTTTTTAAGATAGAAATTTGTTGTTAAATAGTGTCAACAATAGAGTTAGAAGGGTGTAGTTGATTACTTATGTACTCAATACTTAATAAAAACATATCTTTTTGGTGGTGATTGTGTCCTAGATCTTCCTGAAATTGAATAAGGGGATCTTAGGTACACTATGAGTATGTTTGTGATGGTGCATGATTCTTGATGTTGCTTATTTTTTGTGTCTAGTTTTGACACTATCTTTGTAAAAAGATACACATGCAGTACACAACAAATTAAAAAAACACATGCACATAATAAATTATCTTCAAGTTCATGTAATAGAGCATACATAAGCAAAGTACAAGCAATCAAGAAGCTGCAACACATAATCAAAGATATCAAGTTGTCAACATCAGCATTCAAACAATTCTATATCAACATGCAATTCAACATCATTCACTCAAGTTAATAAAGTTAATGAAGTTTTCATCTACATAAACTTTTGGACAATGTACTTGCAAATTTTTTGTAAGAGTCAACTCAAAACAAAATAGTAACTCGCAATAACTTGTAATCAATTTGAGTCGAATTGTAAGGGTGCGTTCTCGGTTGAACCCAACACCCAAGCTTTGAATTGATAGGGGGTCAACTAAGTCAAGTGAGTCAATTATTTTCAACTAAGTCATCAAACTTATCATTAAATCGTTGTATTATCTTGGGTGAATTTTCGATAGTATTTGACACCCTTATTTTGCAAAGAAGCTAAATCAAGTGAGTGAGTTAAAGCGAGTATAAAGTGCAGTGAACAAGTTCAAGACATCAAGCAAGCTTGAAATTGATTGAAGCAAAATCAAGTGACCGTGAGTTCAAGCATTAAATTGTTAACACAAGTTCAAGTGAGTGTGACATTCAAGCGATGATCAAGCGAGCGAGTTCGAAAATCCGGCAAGTGTTATAAGCAAGCGAGCGTGAGTTCAAGCGAGTAAGTTCACATGGACAAAAACATTCAGTTTTTACAAGTTCTTAACAATTTGATCCTATGCACTATTGAAGACATGGTGAAAATCAGAAAAGCAACTCTTGCTGATATTAAAATGCATCTACATCAGGCACATGAGACAATTTAGTTTCTTCAACTAGATTCACAACTACAACGCGATGATTTGCAACAAAAGAATGATGTTTATGAGACATTGAACCATATAAATGAACATAAAGATGATTTCAAGTCACTTAGGCATACAACTTCGAGTATAGAAGTTGTCCATGATCAAGTTCAACTTTCTTCTTCCAAGCCAATCATCAAGTTGTGGGAAGAAATCCAATGCAACAAAAATCTATGTGGCTTAGGATATGACAAAGATGACAACAACTTGAATATCCCAGATTATTCAAATATAATCAAGTTCATCAATGCAAGGTTTCTTGATCAAGTAACATAAACAAGCCATGCGAAAGTTGAAGGCAAACCCAAATGCAAACATTGTCAAAGAAAGGGTCATATGGAAGATCATTGTTTTGATCTCCATTCTTGTCACCATTATGGCAAGCATAATCACTCATCAGAGAAATGTTGCAAGAAAAACCAACCATCCAGATTGAGTATCAATTGTGCATGGATTGATCCTTGGGAATGGTTGTCAACATTCAAACAATTGTATAAGTTTTACCACATAATTCAATCTGACCTATTGCAACCAATAGTCAAATGAAGATGGTACTCTCCTACACCTGAAGGGGGGAATTCAGAAATCAAATGCAGACGATTGTCTCTCCATTCAACTAACAAATGGGGGACATGATAATGGAATTGAAGGTGGTTGTCAGATGGAAAGTTTCGACAACATCAACAAAATCAGTCAGTCGGAATCATCATCATGTCAGCCAATGGGCATCATCATCAAATCAGCCAGTGGACATCATCAACGAATCAACCAGTGGGCATCATCAACAAATCAACTAGTGGGCATCATCAACAAATCAATCAATGAGCATCTTCAAATTAGCCAGTGGGCAGTCAACATTAAATCTGCTAGTGGGCGGTCGTCATCAACAAATTCACCAGAGGGCGGTCAACATCATCAAAAGTAGCCAGTGGGCAGTTTCAACATCATCAAATTTTCCAGTGGACATCATCAAAAGTAGCCATTAGGCATCGTTAAATTTTCCAGTGGAAAAGAGATTGGGAATCTGAACTTCAACAAATTCGCCATTGGGCATCATCAACATTTTGTTAGTGGACAAATGATTAGGATGTTGATTGAGAGCATTTGTGGACATTCTTTTGTTCACTTTGATGGTCAGTGGACTCTGAAAAGGACAGATGGATCATTTTTCATTGAAGCTTGGAATTTGATGGAGTTGTCAAGCAATTTTCAGACATGTATCATACTTACAACTGATTCATGCTTTGTGGTTTGTTCTCTTCAGATTTGAGTTTTTTCAGCATCCTATTTTGGTGGTTTTTTAGGCATGTTTTCATTGAGGATCAATAGTTTTAGCATGAGGACTTGGAGATGATACCAGGTTCTTACTTTGGACATATCATTGAGGAGGGGAATGTTAGCCTTACTCTCACATTAAAAACAATAATAAGTCCAAAAATATTAAATTAATTAAATCATGAAAGTTGGATTTAATTCCTAACCTTCTAGATTGGGCTTGTTCCTCAAAGTTGGGAGTTTGTTTAGGTCTACTTGGTTGAGAGATTCTCTTCAACTAATTAGGTTCCTAGATTAGTGTATGGTTGAGATATTTTCTCAACCAAAGTGTCCAAGATAGACGCACTATCTTGAGACAAATATCCTCTTGTATTTATATTTGTATTATACACATTATTTGATAATGAAATAAGAGGAATACAGTGAGGCTCTCAGACCTTTTCCTCCAATGTTTATGTCTCTGATAATTTATTGTGTTTATTTTGTTTAAATCCTTCAGGTGATAAGCTCCTAGCTCAAACAATATTGCCAGAACTTGATGAGGAAGGAAAAATCATATTGGAACCTGAAGCAGTCACAGAGACAAGAACCTGACAGCTACGAAAGCGATCAATTTTAGAGTATCTCATCAAGTGGAAGAACTTACCTGCTGAAGAGTCCACATGGAAGGATGAGAATTTATACATAAGCATCCAAAACTACTCAAGTGTTGAGGAAAACCCTTTTTTGAAGGAGAGTGGCATGTTAGGGCCCTATACTACTAGTGTATCCCCTTATTGTTAATGTTAGTGTATCCCCCTTATTATTATTGTTGTGCCCATGTAGTCCCCACATTGTTATTATTGTGCCCCATAGAAGCCCACTATTGTTATTTTTGTGCCCTCACATTATTATTGTTATGTAGGCTCTGATTATATTGTGACCCCTTAGACTCCTATCTATAGAAGGAGGTCTTGTCTTTTGTATCATCCAAGAATTGTTCATTTATATAATATAAAGGAGGTTTTTAAGTTATCAATATATCTTTTTGTGAGTTAATTGCATAACACTATAACTATTACAATGAGCCTATGCTTGGCTATGCAACTATTCATTTCATATATTTAGTGAATTATTAGGAAAATAAGCAAATCATACAAATGATTTAACTACCAATAAATAAAAACATAGCTATAATAGTAAAGGCACATAATGAAGCATCATAAACATAATATTTACCTAAGGAAACTTGATGTGAGAAAACTAATCAATAATATGAAGGATTTTGTTCTTCTATTCAAATGAGAATATAAGGAAAACACATACATCATGAAGCTCATAGGAGACCTATGAGACACTATGGCTTGCTATAATCCCCTAAATAATGTTTTTTCTTCCACTATGTTATCACTTTGCTTGTTTTTTCTTACACTGTCATATATCTCTACTTTTCAAGCACCTACTAGGCTTTGGAACATCAAATCACTACAATAAGAGCTTAAATATTCTTGATCCTTTTAGATAGGGACTTAACTCCCTTCCTTGGTTATTAGGATTAGGGTTTTTGATTATCTAATTCTTCTAAAACTCATGAATGGATTCCCATATATTGCTAACTCCACATGGCTTGATCATGGTGAGATGGCATGGTTAACACTTGCACTCATGGAAAATAGTTGCATTGTTACCTTGCCTAAGGTATAACTTTTACATATGAACTCTATTTGAGAAAAATGAAATACCTTTGGAAAGATATTGACTCACAGAATCCAACATGGATCTTTACGAAAATTGTCTTTGCGGCCAAAGATCATAATTTTGCATTTTCTTGACCCTAAACTAGATGATCAATTACAATTACAATATGTTAGTGTTGTTTTTCAAGATCTAACCCAAATTGGCCCTTCTACGCCCCCAAATTCCATCTTCCCCATTTTAGAGCATTAATAAAATCATATAGTAACTATGTAGATCCATTTTGGATAAATGGGTGACTTTGTTTTGATGTATTTATTGCTTATTCTACATATTTTATGCCAAATGATATTTCAATAAGTTGCATGATGAAAGCCCCATAGTTGAGTGCACTTGAAATAAAGGAGTCCTAGAGTAGGTGACCTTTTTGTGAAGTCAAGATAACTTCTTCTATATAGTTAAACCCAAAATATTTCAATATATTAGACTACAAAAGCCCCATGTTTAAGTGTGCTTGAGCCAAAATAATCTTGGGATAGGTGAATTTCTAAAGAAGTCTTCGTTACTTATTTTACATAATTAATACTAAATGACCACATGTTGGACTATGAAAGCCCCCATAGATTTCATTTTGTCATTTTTTGTTTCTTTAAGATGAACCCTTACTCAAACACGTTGTTTGGTGGGATTGCATGTCATATTTTTCATGGGTCCATCTTGGGTGTTTGCTTACTTCTTTTGAGCTCTAGACCTTTAATCATAGACCACGTCTTTACTTGACAATGATCTCATTGCTTAAGATTCACCTCTTTGCTTAACAATCAATGTCTTTGATTAATGACCAATAGACTTAGATAAAAAATTGGTTTCATCCTTGTAAACACTATATTTAACTGATCATCTTGGTCTTCAACCAACTAGAATAAAAAAAAATGCTTGAAACTAAAATTTTATATCCTTAAAAAAATGAAAATGGTAACAAAGTTATTTTTATAATTCCCCCATTGTCTTATTTCTTGCTTTTATATATATATTATATTATACATTCATTGATTTTGAATAATTCTAATTCTAAAACTAATAATAATAAAAATATTTCCCAAATATTAGAAACTAATGTGGCATAAACTACCATCCTCGTAATTTTATTTACTAAAATGAATATTTAATTCTAAAGTGTGTCATGTCCATGCATCATGCTCATTATCCTTATCATATGTTAATAAACCATGGAAATATACTATATGTCTATAAATTTGTTTTCATAAATATAAGTCTAAAGATAACAAAATTCGCTACAAAATCATATTTTTCATTGCAAAGTAAAATTCTCCAAGAAAATATAGCTTCTTTTTTTTATCATGTGTAGTTGAAAACTTCTTAAATTTTATTGTCTTCATGACTTGAAAAAAAAAAAAAAAAAAAAAAAAAATTGTAGTTTATCTTCAAATATTTATATGATTTATCAAATAGTATGATTGAAATGTACTATAAAATAAATCTTAAGTGCCAATAAGAACTCCAGTAGATGTTACCCTTAACTCATTATACATAGAACCATATCTAACGCTTTTTCCACATTTTCCCCATTTGTTGTAAGACATTTTTTTCGGATAGAATATCAAATCCTCGAGAAAAAAAAGTCGCCAACTCCATGTGGCATATATTAAGGATTCAATTGAAAGAAGAGCTAACCAATGCACCCAATTCATATTAATAAACTTAGCATTGATATTCTAGGAGAATTTGTTAAAAAATGACTACCAACGTTGTTATCAAGAAATCTAGTGTCTATGCAGAGCTACTAGTCCCACTAAGACGGGTAGCTATCTTAGAAACAAACAGATTAAAGTTACTTTCGTTTTCCTTTACGAGAAGTAGATAGGAGAGGAGCAAAGAATACTAACCTCAATCTTTCGCTTGGTTCCTTGCTTGTTCCTTCTCCCCTCTAACGGATCTTTGTCGCTCCTTCCTTGATTACTCCGCTTCAAAGAGTACCTATAAAGTCAAAGCAGCATAATAAATTGAAAGTGCAGATATCTACAATCATAAAAAATATAGGACTAGATATATATTGACCACACAAATGCATATATTATCAGACATACAAGAATGTGGAGGAAAACTTGACTTGCTTTATTCATATAAAGATTAGAAGAGAGGATTACAACCCATTGATTTGACCCAGCGTCATCCTCCCAGCATGAAAGCCCTTCTTCACCTCATGAAAAGCTTAGACCACCCAACACTATGATATTCCACCAAGAAACCAACAACACTTCCTTACAAGATACAAGATTCCAGCCTTTGGATCTCTGGTATGAGGGATCCATATATAGATGATTGCAGGGGGGTGAGTCAGCTTCTAGGATTTTGATAGTGTCTTTTCTCTGATAGTTCTTGATTCCACTTGGAGATTGATGATCTCTTACTCATCCCTGGGTGAATTCAGAGAGGCAAGTGTCACAGGAGAAGTTTCTGGAAGATGCCATGATCATCCACCTTGCAAACTGTCTTTGCCATTTGTCTACTCTCATCCATTGCACCCTACAGAAGGGCTTTTCAGTATGCATTGCACTTTTTTCACTGAGAAAGTGAGATGCATCACACCCTCTACATTGAGCAATCTGTATGGTCCAGTTTTGACCAATTATGAGCAGTTTTCTGTGGAGAACTTCTGGGAGATGAAGTAATCAGCTGACCTTGTTCCTTTAGGGTATGAAAGAACACTTTTAGGGACTCAAAAGCCTTTGGTTTATGGACATATGTGATTGGGGTTGCAGTGCCCAAATATGTCTATAACAGTTGCCCCCTAAAGCATAAGGTCGAAAATCTTTTGATGTCGGGTGAAATGCTTTATCATGAGGATCCGAGGTTTTTCGAACTGGAAGGCGACCTATAATAATATACAACACAATACATTATCTTCATATCATTTTCATGATCTAGCTGAGGCGGGCATTCCCATGCTCAACTTTATAAATTCATTTTCATGTATATAGGACAGACAACCGTCTGTGTGGCAGACTGATGATTCTGATAGAGCCATCATCCTTCGATTTGGATGATCATCTGTGAAGAAATGATGTACATTTGATGTCTTTATTTTCCTGAATATATCGCAGCCCGGATGGATGAAACTAGATCCGGGGTCTTCAAACTCATCCAATCTTCACCCGAAGTACAAGTAGATCCATGTGAAAAATGTTCTGGAGTCGAACATGGAAAGACATCGCCTGATTACCAGCCAATGATGTAAGTTGTTAACAGGCGCGACAGGAATCACCGATAATGATGATGACCCTCAAGGTACTACAATACAATTTGCATGGTGTGAAAATGGGACTTGGCGTCGAACACCACGCAAAATCTCTTAGTCGAAGGCCATTGATGTAAACCTGTCACCGAAAGCAAGAAACTTGCCATTGAGGCATGCAAGCTTCAAGGTATTGAAAGGGTTGTCCCTAGGTCGACTTCTTGGATAATGAGTTGATGTTGACAAGAAGAGACCCGTCGTAGGAGGGCCTTAATGAATCCCACATCTATGACATGGAACAGAGCAAATGACTTTGTGGAGGTGAAAACGATCTGATGATACAAGGTTCAGGGTGGCGGTCATGAAAGAATGGAGCATGAATGTATTGCAACGGATGAGACACAAGATGGTTTGGTGAATTCTCTGATCGACTTCTCTCGAACATATTGGTGACGCTGAAATGGATTGGTAGCGTTAACCCCAAAGATGGATGGTACGGTGGACCAATGGTAATATGACCGGTGAACGGAATAACCCAACCCAACTCAATCATGGTGATGGAATGAAAGTTTCATGTTCAAGAGCGACTTTGCTACCAATAAAGTTTCTTCAAGTTTTCTTCCCAATTTTTCCCCTATCATTACTGACCAGTACCTCTTTATTTTTGTCAAGCTTGAGGAGGATAACATATGCTTGTTCTATAATTTGTGCTTCGGGCAAACCCGTCGCTATGTTTTAATGAGCCTAGCGACAATGAAACTCATTCTCATCTCTATGGACAAGTTTGTCACTATTGGTTTTAACGAGTTTAACGACAAAGATAACTCGGTCCTTTTTCAATTGTAGAGAGTCTGAAAAGGGATGGAAAGAAAACTCCATTAATCCTTTTTCGTCATATAATCCGTTAAGCCCGAAAAATTATAAAATAATATGAAAGGGATAAATTTTCGATAGTTTTAACGAGTCGAATAAAACAAGCGCTCGATCGTTTTGTGTAATAATCCTTCAGGTCCAAAAAGATTAAAATCTAGAGGAGGGATATCACTTCCAATAGCTTTAATGAGCTGGAGAGGCCAATTGCTCGGCAATCTTTTCATATTTTACAAGTCAGATGAAAAGATCTTAAAGGAGACTCGTTTTTTAAGGAACGAGTGATATTTTCGAGTAGCTGCTAATTCCAGGTAAGGTTTGGAATTTTCCAATCATGGCAATGTCACAAGGATGGCTAACAGAATCACTCGTCACAGTTGTTCCTCAAAAGGGTAAACAATCAAATGGAGGCGTATGATCAGCTAAAATAGAGTGGAGGTGATAGTAAGAACACGACCACGGCTCAAAAAGCTGATGATAATGCATTCGCAATGGTTATTTACCGGAGGGTGGTTCATTTTTTAATGAGCTTGAACTCTGGGGGAACATTTTCTCATTGCTTAGGTTTAATTTTTAACGAGCTTGAACTTCGCATAAAAACTGCTCATTCCAGTCATATAATAAGGATGTCTCATCGATAGGTTCAATTTTTAAGGAGCTTGCACCATTTGAAACTTTGCTCTGCTCCCTTTCGCATGCAAGCTAGGAACGACCAACTACTGTCTTAGGGGTTAATTAACTACTGAGGTTAGGTAGGAAAACTTTTCCTTTACTTTGTTGGTGCCATCTGGCCCCTGCAAAGGTGAATGGTCGATCTGACCAATCACCTAACTTAAGCAGTTGAAGTCAGCAAAACTATGGGGTTAGCGTTACGCTGGCCGCTTTTCACTTGCACGCAAAAAGGTTTGCATGCCCCCAAGTATAGCGAAATAGAGTTTCCAGGTTACCCTTCAATTTGCAGACAAAACATTTGCTCTATCAGGAAAGGCCTACCTTCTGACAGAGGCATCTTATTCCGGTCTAATCCCATTTTCCTAAATGGATGGGTGCATCAGACTAGTCATATATCCTCCGCAGAAACCTACCCTATACCTGAAGTTTTCTTGCTGGAGTAGACCAGGGTGCACGCCCCATGGATTTCGGTCATGGCCACCGAAGTACTCGCGCTCTTCAGGTGGACGGACTGGAGATTGATGAGACATTCCTTGCAAGAAAAGACCAGTTAGGGATGGCATTTGACTATTAGCTATGTGTGAGCCGGGGAATGAAAGCTAGTCTACGAGCTGGACCACTCGGCCTTCATGTAGAAAACACATTACTCGAAAAAGTGAGGAGAAAATGGCTCCCATGCTATAAATATAGTCATGCCCAAGGAGCAAATTATAATCTAAAGGTCCTTGGACTACCATTACGTTCAGATATACGGTTTTCCCTCTCAAAGTTATAGGCAAACTTGGAAGGATCCCTAACAGTCGACTAGTTTCATTGTCGAAGCCTGTTAGATTTTGCATCTCAGGCAGAAGTGATGGCGAATCAAGCGCTTTCCAAGTAGTCGAGGAAAGGATACTCACAAAAGCCCCTTCATCTATGATGGTACCGACCATGACAATTCTGTAAGCTTGTACAATGATTTGGAATGGTACATTAGATGGTAGACGAGGTCTCCCTAGTAGATTCCAATTGAAGGAAATGACTAGGTTGCTTGGAGGTGGGACCGAATAAACAGCCAGATATGACCCTGACGAACTTCCTTCCTACGGTAAAGGAACGGGTAGATTTCCCCCATGTTCATCGGAGTCTGTGTTTACGAAAATAATTTGAATGGTGTCGTTCTCATTTTCTTCAGTGACTGTATCATCTGAAGATGGACCTTCTGTAGACAAGACCGGGTCGACTACCGCCTCAACCTTTTGACTTTCGTTTGGTATGGATTCAGAGAGTTTATCTTCAATGATAGATGCTTCGACCGACCACAAAGTTGTGTCAGTCGGATTTTCAACTAGCTATGGACTCGGCAGAGTTTCTTGTACCCAGGAGGAAGCCGTAGTGGTGAAGCAGGATAGTTATCCAAGACTCTTTTAGCTTCGTCCAGAAAGGGACAACGGTGGACATCATGATTGCCTTCACACAGTTTGCAAGGAAATTTACATTTTCCTTTTTGTCCTGAGACTTCGTTTTCACTAGTTGACGGTGTACTCTCAACATGATCGTTAGAGATTGATGAAACCAGATTGTGCAAACGAGGAGAAAACCCCTTAAGATCTGAGGGATGCAAGGACAATCTCGATGATAGTGGTCCCCTTTGCAAATAACACATGGAGATTTCAGTTTGGACAGTGCAGTGTGTGGATTTTCACTAGATGATGCACGGTTGCCCCTTTTTGCCTTTGGCTCCTTCTTTTTCTTCTCTTTCTCCTTCCCTTTCTTCTTCTTCTCAATTACTTGGTCTTTAGCTTTACTAACTTTACCAAGCGAAGAGGAAGGAGGGGAGGGAGAAACAAGTGAAGCAGAAGGTTGGGGGGTAACTCTAGCATCATCTAGTTGCTGACTTGATTGCTCAGGAATCGCGGCGGTTTGAACGACAAAGGTCAAGAAGAGCCATATTGGCAAGTCGATTGTCAGTCTTGGGAGAGACAATGTGGCCATATGAGGTGCACCAACATCTCCCCAAGAGGAGAAAGGACTAGGATTTCCCCCAAGGGGAAATCCTTGGTTGGTGGACTCCATTTTTCTCAACCTAAGACCAACGAGGGAGCAGTGACGTTATCCGATTAGAATATATTTTAGATGCTTTGACACAACTTGCTTTTTCAATTTTGAAGAGTCAAGAAAAAGTTAAAGATGACTCTAGTCGCCTTCGAATTTTAATGAGCCTGAAGTGACAAGTGCTCAGATGGACCTTTTCTTTTAAGGAGTCTAAAAAGGAACGAAAGAGACTACTCTGGAAATCTAGACAGAGGGATTACCAAACCAATCGCAAAAC